>APFE030528101.1:75544-112750 GCA_000404065.3 Pinus taeda
AGCTGGCATTCAGGTAGACCCAGCCAAAATCCAAATACTTTTGCTTATTCCTACTCCCACCACTCAAACAGAGGTACATAGTTTTCTTGGATTTTCTGGTTATTACAGGAGGTTTATAGAACATTATTCACGTATTGCTGCACCTTTGTATGCACTAACCGACAACGTTGATTTTCTTTGGACAGAAAAAAGTGAACGTGCTTTCAAGGATCTGAAGAAGCTCGTATCCACAAACCCAGTCCTTCGAGGACCAAATTTGGATTTGCCATTCCAGATATCATTTGATGCCTCAGATACAGCCATTGGAGTGGTCCTTGGGCAGGAAGAGGATAGAAAACCATATGCAATTTATTATATTAGCAAAAATTTATCCCTTGCTGAATTAAACTTCACTGTTACTGAAAAAGAATTTCTAACTGTAATACATGCTGTCAATAAGTTCAGACATTACATTACTGGATATCCTGTTATCTTGTACACAGATCATTATGCCATAAAATATTTAGTAAACAAGCCTATCACAAATGGAAAAATAACTAGATGGCTGATTTTATTGCAGGAATTTGATATTACAAGGATCGACCTGGAAAAGAAAATCCTGTAGCTAATTTTCTCTCAAGAATGCCAAAGCCAGTTGATGCAGCAGCAGTTGAAGATCAATTTCTGGACGAGCATCTGTTTGTTGTGGCTGTTCAAACACCCTGGTATGCTGATGTTGCCAATTACCTAGCAGTAGGTAAACTACCAAAGCATCTAACCCCTAATGAGCGAAAACAGATTGTTCAGCGAAGTACTAGATTTTCTTGGATTGGGGGCTATTTTTTTCACACAGGGGCAGACATGCATATCAGGAGATGCGTTCAAGAGGATGAAATCTTTGACATTTTGAAATCCTGCCATGATGGACCATGTGGTGGACATTTCACCAATCGCAGAACTGGACATAAAGTGCTACAAACAGGGTATTATTGGCCCACGATTTTCAAAGATGCAAAGAAATTTGTCCAACCCTGTGACAGTTGCCAAAGAGCAGGACGCCCTAGTTAGTTTGATGAGATGCCTCTAAAACCACAGCTAGTCATCAAACCATTCGAGCGATGGGCTATTGATTTTTTTGGACAAATCAACCCATCATCAAACCAAAAAACATATATTTTGGTCGCAACAGAATATGTCACCAAGTGGGTTAAAGCAGAGGCATTGCCAAGAGCTACAGAGGACTCTGTCATACAGTTCCTGTTCCATCTATTTGTATGTTATGGCCTTCCAAGAGAGATAATTACAGACGGTTGACCACAGTTTGCTGGAAACAGAATAGCTGCAACACTCAACAACTATCATGTCCAGCATAAAATCACTACTCCATACCACCCACAGGGAAATAGGCAGGTAGAAAACAACAATAAAATAATAGAAAAAATCCTAACAAAAACTGTTGCATCACATAGACGTGATTGGGTTTCCAGACTACCTGAAGCAATGTGGGCTTACAGAACAATATGGAGGAGTACCGCTGGTTGCTCACCTTATCAACTAGTGTTTGGAAAACAACCCATTTTCCCCATAGAATTTGAAATCCAAACATTACGAACAACACAAGAAGTTGGGTTAGACCTAATTGAGGCACAGATTAATCAACTACAACAGATCAATGAGCTGGATGAAATTAGGCTCTCTGCACTTCAAAACACTGCTCTGATCCAGCAGCAGAGAGCCAAATGGCATGATGCTCTCATTAAAAATAAAGTCTTCCACGAAGGAGACTGGGCTCTTTTGTACGACTCCAGGTTTCAGGACTTCCCCGGGAAACTCCAGACTCGTTGGTTGGGACCATATGAAATCCAGAAGGTACATGACAATGGTACCCTTACTCTAATCACTATTGATGGTTCTAGATATGCCTTCAAGGCAAATGACCACCGAGTTCGTCTCTATCACAAACCACTCACTCGGGACTCCTTCTGCTAGCAGCTACGCCAAGATTGAGATATGGAGATTTTGGGGGAGGAAGAGAAGTCTTCCTCACCTGTAATTCATTAAGGAATTTACTTCTCTTTATAGTTTGTACATAATTTCTTTTCTTGAATCATTTTTGTACATATTTTTGTTGTTACCATTTCTGCTGTTCCTTTTTTTCGAAAAAGAACAACATTTTGATTTTTGTCATTCCTTTTCCAAAGGAATGACATCTGTGTATTTTTGCTGTTCATTTTTCCAAAGGAACATCATTTTTAATTTCTGTCGTTCCTTTTCCAAAGAAACGACATCTGTGTATTTTTGTTGTTCCTTTTCCAAAGGAACAACATTTTCGATTTTTGTTGTTCCTTTTCCAAAGGAACGACATTTCTGTGTGTTTTGCTATTCCTTTTCCAAAGGAATAGCATTTTCAATTTCTGCTATTTCTTTTCCAAAGGGACGACATTTCTATGTGTTTTGCTGTTCCTTTTCCAAAGGAACAACATTTTTTATTTCTGTTGTTCCTTTTCCAAAGGAACGACATTTGTATGTTTTTGTTGTTCCTTTTCCAAAGGAACAACATTTTTTATCTCAACTATTCCTTTTCCAAAGGAACGGCATTTGCTTGTTTTGTTGTTCCTTTTCCAAAGGAACAACGTTTTTCATTTCTGTTGTTCATTTTTCAAAGGAACGGCATTTACTTGTTTTGATGTTCCTTTTCCAAAGGAAGAACATTTTTCATTTATGCTGTTCCTTTTTCAAAGGAACGACATTTGCTGGTTTTGCTATTCCTTTTCCAAAGGAACAACATTTTTTATTGTTGTTGTTCCTTTTCTAAAGGAACAACATTTTTGTGTGTTTTGCTATTCCTTTTCCAAAGGAACAGTATTTTTGATGTCTACTGTTCCTTTTCCAAAGGAACAACATTGGTGTGCTTTGCTGTTCCTTTTTCAAAAGAACAACGTTTGTGATTTTTGTTGTTCCTTTTTCAAAGGAACGACACCTGTGTGATCTACTGTTCCTTTTCCAAAGGAACGTAACCTGTGTGTGTTGTTGTTCCTTTTCCAAAGGAACATCATTTGTGGACTTTTGTTGTTCATTTTCTCAAAAGGAACACCACTTGTATGCTTTCGCTCTCCCTGTGAAACAACTTGTTCCTTTTACTGTTTTAAATTGAGGATGCTTATTGTTCCCGTTCTTTCAAATCTTTTGGAATACAGCTATGCATTTATGTAATGGAAACAAAATCCAAACATACTGAAATCAATCAATCATAAATCGCTATCTTTATAAGAAATTGCCTTGAATTGGTAAGAGGACAGAAGGAAGGACATGCTTATTCATCATCTTTTGCTATCATTGTTCTACTAATTTTGCTCTGATTGGTTATCTATATCATGTTGGTCCCTTTTAATCCTCTTTGATTATTATTCAGGAATAAGAGCAAAGGGTTTATATCTTCCTATTGGGATGTTAAGACTTCTTCCACCATTCCTACTCTTAAGGAGTGTTGAACCACCCTTTATGTATAAATAGGGAAGGCACTTTATGAAAAAGAAAGAAAAAAGAGCAAACATGACTTATAAATTGTCAAATGCAGGATAGGGAGTCTCATTAAGAGCTAGCCTACCATGATCATGAGGATGAAAGCGAAGTGGCATTCCCAATATGGCCACCACACCAGGGATATGGTCCAAAAGGTATATCAAATAAACAACCCTTAGAATAGGAGGTCTCATCACAAGCCGGCATGCCCACTCTTCGCTCCTTCCTCGTGAATGGCATTATGGCTAACTGGTCACCAAGCCATCATAATGGCCTACATTTTGACATTACATAATGTTCCCTAAGCATACACAAAGGATCATGGTTCCATGGGTGAAATAAACAACTCTGCCAAGGTTATGGACACCTGTCGGCAGTAGAGCACTGTTAATGGTATTGAAGTCGCATTATTTACACCAATAGGTAAGTTATTAGCACCCTTCTGTTTCTTATGCCATAGTAATCAATTATAAGTTATTTACCCAACCATATAATGCATGAATATATATTATCACCAATCATGATAGAACAATTGACAATGACTGCATGAGACTCTCTATTTACAGCAAATGTCTTGTTCCCAACCTTGCATAATATCACCGCAGTCTCTTACGTATTAAAGTGACGCAACTCTACACCTCGATTTCAGTAATATGCTGCTTTTGTAAACATGGCATATTGCCATACGCTGTTCCTTAAAGACTTTGTTGCAGAGCGGGCACTCCTCCTTTATTTGACGGCTGGGACAGCCTATCACATTGCGGGGGGGGAGGTTAACCTCATCATTCCCTGGATTACGTGTCGGCTCACTATTTGGGAAGTTGTGTACTGGGGTATAACACGGCTCAATGGTATACTATTTCTTTTTATTTTTTGTTTTTTTTGCATGACTTTCTGTTCAAAGCCATTTCCACTGTATACTCTGCAGCATTAGAGTTTGAACGAGTCTTGCGTCCGTCAGCTTCTCTGTGTTTCAACAACGTGAACAACTACTGTTCCTTTGAGAGTTTACAGTGAAACCATGGGAGGAAGATCAATTCGGAGAGAATCGCAAGTGTTAACAGTCTCTGCTGCTGCCCGGGAAATCCTGGCAAGAGCAGGGTGGCTGACCTATCTTAACCGCTTGCAGGAGTCTAATGAGACAGTGGCAATTGAATTCTTGTAGAACTTGCAAGAGGACCACTGCATAGTGAGGGGGAGATGCATAGCAGTCATCGACGACATAATCGCATGTCTCGGGACTGCTAGCCATTGGACTATTATGGACGTTAAAAAAGGAGAGATTGCAGAAGATTATAGAAATCTTCCAGGACGAAGGAGAGAGCCTGACAATTCGAGGAAAGGGGGTTCTGCCAGCAGCACTAGGAGAGCCGTGGGAAGAATTAGCAAAGACCATCCAAAGCTACATCACCTGTGAGCGCAGAAAAGACGTGGTAAGATCATGACATCTTAAACTCTTAGCTGTACTAAAACAAAAATGCTCTGTAAATTTACCTGCATTGTTGAATTCATTACTTCATGACATTGCATGGGGCATGAAAAAGTCACAGCATGTAGAGACAGTTGTTAGTCATCATGGGTTGATTCAGTTGATAGTCAACCATAGGCTCACCCAGTAGCAAAGCAGCTGGGAAGAGCTAATTGCCATTATAAATGGGGGATTGGCCACACTATCCCCAAAATGGAAATATGTCACCAGCACACCCGAGCGTCTAGAAAAAAACAAGAAATCGGCAAAGCGGAAACATGTCACCAGCACACCCGAGCAACCAGAAAAGCGCAGGAAATGGGTCTGGCTAGCACGGCTATGAGGGGGGCTGGAGAAGCCCCAAGAAAGCACCAGCCAGCCGGTAGAAATAGAAGATGAGTAACCCCCACGGCCACGAAAGGAAGACAATGAGACAGAAATGCAGGAAGAAGAGGCAGGAAATCTGCAGAAGAAAAAGAAGAGGAGACGAGCAATCTGAGGAAGAGGGAGACAAAGAAGAAGAAGCCGAGCAATCCGAGCAGGAGGAGGACATGGAACAACAAGAAGGCAGCCCATTACATGACCCATTAGGAGAAGAAGAATTGGCCAAAGTTTTGGCCAATATGGGCGAATATGGCCAACCTTCCAGTCCATCAGACCTCCATGCCAGAGAGAAACCCCAGGAGAAAAATGCACCCGAGGAATCACATGCAAAGGAGGCAGAAGAAGAAAATTTGCCTGTTCATAATGAAAAGGTGACAGGATATGCTGAATAGGAACAATCCGTTCCTAACCAGAAGGCACCAGAAGAAAGTCCGGAGGAAATAAGGGCAGAAAAAGAAGTCGCCCAAGAAATAAAAGAACCAATTAGGGTTCTTTCCTTGGAACAGCCAGAGAAAAACAGTGAAGAAACACCCCATGAAGAAAATCAGGAAATTAGCCGCAGTCCAAACCGTAGTGAACAACCTGTTGTTCCTTCTAAGGAAATGGAGGAAAAAAGGGAATTGCGAAAGGAACAACAGAGATTATTGAACATAATAGTCCAGCTCCACCAGCAGATTAGGATTCTAAAGGTAAGGCAAAGGGTAAAAGAGACTTCGAGAAGGAAAAAAGTGGCCACTCCAGCAAAACCCCTCAAGGGCAAGGGACGGAGGACCAGAATCCATCCTGCTGTTCAAAACCCCGTCGAAAGCCAAGCTGTTGTTCCAAATGATGCTGAGAAATAGACTGCTGTTCCAATTGAAAAAGAATAGCAATGGACTGATGTTCGTGTTAAAATAGAAATGGATGAAATGTTGACCCATGATAAGGAAATTCAGACGGAGGCACCACTTTCGGGAGTAATAAGGGTTATGAACTCAAAGCAGCGCAATAAGAAAGTTCAGGTAAAGCTCCCGGCCTCCACTGCTTTATGGAAAAGGGATCCAGAAACAGTAACCCTACAAAAGGGTATGAAGCAAGCTCAGCAAGAAGCAGAAAAGCTTAGAGAGCAAATGGTCCCCCGAGAAAAATATGAAGAGCTACAGTAGCAGCTAAGGAACGTCAATCTATCCGAAAGCCAGGCCTTTGAAGGGTGGCGAAAGGAACAAGAGAAAGTCGCAAAGGTAACTCGTATGTTAGATGTAGTTATCAAACAAATGGATAACTTGTGTTCTTTATACAATGACGTCCTAGCATGTAGAGCCCCTGCTAAGAACTATGCCTTGTTTTTAATGGAAAGATATTTGCAATTGAAAATAAAGGCTATTAAAGCAGGTGCTCCCATACAAATTAACACCATAAATGATTTCATAAACTGCTGTAAGCACTACGGGGTAAAAGTTCAGACACTACTGTGTGAATTTTATTCACATAACCTTGTACTAGAACAAGAGACCGAGCTAAACCCTGGCCCTTTTGTTGGGGACATTCAATTACAGGCATTTATTTCATTTGCAGTTGATCAAATTAAATGGATCAAAGCCTATAAGGCTTTCCAAATACAAGAAAACGGATTAGATTTATGGATAAGAGCTGAGCCTAGGGATCTAGTACAGTTATGGAGGAAACATAGAAACCTCATGAAGACTTTAGGAGTGATTGAAGCATTAGGACCCATGCATGAGGCAATCATTTAGCAGGGACTAGAATACTTTTCCTCTTTCAAAGACCCTGCCATTGATGTAGCTAAATTCCGATATCGAATATCTAATCCGAATATCCAGCTTAGAGAACCATTTACGTATGAGAATTTTAAACTAGCTGCCAACCGCTTGCCCCTCTATGGCAAAATTGCTTTGAGGGCAGGGCCATCCTGGTTAGGATATAGCTTCCGGAGTCCAATTATTTGGCATCCTGCACCCGGATACCAAGCCCTGTATGAGATGCCTGAGGGTCAGACAGGTCATTTCTTTGACTACCTAGTTACACATCATGGTTGTAGGCCTTCACATGAGATTTCAACTCCAACCTACTCACTCACTGCCTTACACGTCACCTACAATGTTTTCATGAGGCCATGAAAAAGGGTAACCAGGTGGGTGTGTGGAGTACTAAAGAAGGTATGTTTTGATGGTTATTTCAGTATCTTTTCATTAGAACTTACAAGCCTTTTTGCATCGTGAACTTAGAAAATGATAAAGGATTGTAATAAAATGTGTGCGATTAATATGCAAGACAAGAACACTGAAAATTGTCGTTTCCTTATGCAGGGAGGAGAAAAAACGAAAAGTTGGCATTCTAAAGGAAAAGACAAAGACGGGTTAACTATTGTCCCTTCGACGGGAGACCGCATGCAAACCAGATCAAAATGGATTAGCCCAGGAAAGGAAGTGGAGATATCAGCTTGGTACAGAAAAGAGAAGAAATGACTGAGGGTTAACGGTTCTGCGAATCCCTCAGGATCCTTGATCATGAGGGATCGTTGTTTTATCTATTTCTGCATTTAGATATCTCCGTCGTCACCCTTATATAAGGGGAAACACTGTTAGCTAAGGGGAGATGTTATTATGCCTTTATGCAATTTCTTTTAAAGATCAAAACTTTGATCATCGTGTCTTGTTAAGAACTGCTCTACTGTAATTTTACTTGATGCATTAATACAAACTTGGTTACTATCTCATCTTTGAGTCTGGAATAACTTTAAGCGGTGTACCCATGGAGGCTAAGGGCCTGGCCCTGGAGGACACTTGCTCTTGTACCATTACGCGTGGTTTTTGCGTGGTTTGCTTATCGACGTGATCTGGTAATCTGATGTGTTTTATAAAGTTTACATCACATGCTCTATTGTGTTTAATCCATTAAGGTTTCTGAAGACAAAATTATTGTATTAATGCTGCATCATATTACTGTTGTTTTAGGTGTTGATATAATATGGTTAGTTTCTACAGAATGCTATTGCTGTTCCATTACAGAGCTTTTGTGTTATGCGCTTGTTCCTTAACATTACAGAATTCATCTTGGAAGTTCTGTTCTTTGTGATTGTTGGATTCTTGGATACTGTTGTTCTATCTTGAAATGCAATCATATTATTTCTAACCAAGGTGATAACTGAATCAGATTACTATTTGAGTATGTTGTGTATATATGGTTTTCATTGCTGTTCGATATTGTATCAGTAATCCGTGTTGTTCCATTTGTG
Source organism: Pinus taeda (assembly GCA_000404065.3). Taxonomy (NCBI): domain Eukaryota; kingdom Viridiplantae; phylum Streptophyta; class Pinopsida; order Pinales; family Pinaceae; genus Pinus; species Pinus taeda. The sequence goes on from APFE030528101.1 coordinate 84,133, forward strand.
TGTACAACTTTAAGAGTGAAGGATTGACATTTGGTTATGATTAATGCAATTTATTTGATAGACTAAGATGTTACGTCTTGTTAGACTTAGTTGCTGTTCTATTTCTTGACTGCTGTTCTATTTCCGAATTGCTATTCCATTTCAGACTTGTTGTTCCATTTTAGGTTTGCTGTTCCATTTCAGGGTTGTTGTTCCATTTCATTGTTGTTCGATTTCTTTACCGTTCCATTTCTTATCTGCTGTTCCATTTCTTGTTATTTGTGTGAAGAACGATCTCAGGCTGTAGTGAGCATTGGCATTTGTTTTCCGGCTCCCAGATCCCTGATCTGTTCTCTGATTTCCTTTTCCATCAGTTTCTAAAGGGATGGGTTATTGCTACCGAACCCTTGACTGATAAATTGCTTAATGTTCTAAACGTGTGATTTAATCTTTTGAAGTAGTTAAGCTGTAAACAAGCATCCATTTACTCTTGTATTTTCAAACACTATGCTACTAGCATTACTCTGGAAAATGATAGCCTCAGACTGAGACACTCTTTGAAATAGCAAAACGTTCCCGGATTGACATATTAATGTGAGGTAACTAGAGGTGAAAGAGACCCTTTTTATAGCTCCACACTCACCCTCACATTCCAAGGTCGTACTGAACGCTAGTGTCATACATTACCCATTGTTTCTATCAGTTCATTCGGTCAACTTTCTAAGATTATGGTTAAATCTTTTGAAAAGTATAGCCACTGAGATGTCTGTGAAAAAATTTGCGGTTTAAGAATGGAGCCTGACAAATCAGTTGAGGACTTTGTTGGTCAGTTCTTTCACCTTTGTTACGAAATTACTGACAAAATTTTTAACTCATATTTCTTGAGACAAGATTTTAAACGCTTGGTTCATGTTTCCCACTATGGAAAACCTCCTAATTTCCCTTCTTCCCAATCTCTTGCGGATCATGAGGCACCTCAGAGTGGAGAGGACCATCCCACTACCCTGTTTGTTCCTTGTCCTACTTCATTTCTGGTCCTGATGTGGGTGCCCCCTTATGGTGATCATGAAGCTGAATTTTTTTTACAGCATGTCCCCAACACATCTTCTCACCAATCTACCCCTTCAATGGGGAAAATTGCAGAATGGCTCAAGAAGACTCCAATGAAGACTCACTCCTCCATTCCACAAGAAGACGTCACCATTCATAACTCAACTCTTGAATTTGATCTACATCTCTATGATCCTACATAATATACAAGCCATGACTCCTTGTACCATGACACACTTTATCAATCTTCTTTACTAGCCACTTGTTTGCATTCTCTTGATTCTCAAGTTGTTGGCTCAAATTGTGATCAAATGCAAGGCAATCACATTACACAGGCAAAGGAGTAGAAAGGTGAGGACACTATCAATCTTCCCTCTTTGCTTCATAATTGTTCACATCAAAACAATTAGCTTCCATTCTTGAACGATCCACATTCTACTAATCTTGATGGAACATCCTGTGCAATCAATTCTTTCAATTTGATGTAGGAGCATCCTGCTCAAGAAAAACATTGTATATTTCATTGACTTGGGGGATTTGATGTTTTTGGTTTCTTAATAGGAAATTTTTTTATATTTTTAATAATTTGAGTGAGAAATATGTATGTGAGGTTTTAAATGTAAATATTCTCAATTATGTGAGAATATGAGACATGTTAGACTTGTGAAGATCTCATAAAAATCTTGGAGACTAGGAGATCCTAGAATAGGAAATTAGTTGAGTTAAAAGTAGATTGAGAGATTTGATATAATCTACTCATAAAGGTAGAATTTAGATATAGAACTATTGTTGAGGTCATAAAGGGATCATTAAGAGATTCTAGGAACTAGTTGAGAGATCTCTGGAGAAGAACTAGCAACCATAATGATCCATAACTATGTAATTGCTCCTATAATTTTAATCCTAAGGAGCATGTAGATAAGAGGTGTGTGTGGAGTGAGCATGAATAGAAGAGACCAGGACTGTTTTCCCACATTGTATATCTGGTCAAGTTTGATGTATATTTTAATTCAATTAATAGATGGAAAATTATGTGCTTATGGTATGAAAATTATCTCTGGTTTATCTTGTCAATAGAATAATTGTTTTTGAAGGAGTGGCTAGTTGGTAACTTATGGTGCATATGATTGTCAATTCCAACAATCAGTATTTTCAATCAAGTTGAGAATTTGATCTGTAGTGAGGACAGAGTGGCCAAGACAAAGAACACCCCATAAGGTGTGTGAAATTAGGTCAATAATGTGTGGATCAATATGAGGAATGATAGAATAAGATGAGTGGAATTGTGGCAAATCAAAATTTCCTTTCTGGTATTGAAGATCCACTGTAAATATCCAAGTGCTGGAAACATTGATTAATTGTGGGACAAGTAAAAATGGGTTTTAAATGTGCTTTGCATTATCTATGTTGGACACCCAAAAATAGATTTTCAATATGTCAATTGAACCATGTTGAGTTCGATTAATCCATGCAAATCATTGTTCAATTGTTGAAGATGTGCATGATCAACAAAAGGGTGTATGTTTGAAAATTGTGCTCTAGATTTTCCCAAAAGCATAAATAAGTGTTGCCTGAATAGTGATGCTAGCTTGTTGGATAATCAACTAGAAGGATAATGCTACTAGATTCAGTTTCAACGTTGTGAGAAACAGGGAGGACAGTAAAACTACGTGACTAGAGAAAAAACGACTTGCTGTGTTTTGAAATTGTTGAAGCTAGGAGCATATTTTGTGCAAACACGTCAAGCCATGAGAGCTAAGAAAGAAGAAATATAATTTCTTAACATAAGGGAAATTCGTAAGGGAAAACCATAAATCAGAGAAGGGTCGCGCGTGAGAGAGAAAGGTCATGCCATGGGTCAGGCCGAAAAACAGAAAGGTCGTGCCAGAAAATAGATGGGTCGTCTAGAACAGAAAGGTTGCACTTGAGACAAACGGGTCGCACCAGCCTACAGAAGCATCACGCCAGTTCAGGGTTGTTTTTCTTACCAACTTTTAGGAATCCATTTTGAATTTTTGGAAACTAGGTCAAGTAGCGCCATGTGTCTATTTCCCAATGAGCCATCAAACTCGACAAAATACCTAGGAGAAGGCCTCCAAAACTTGAGTTTTCCATCCTCACTCAAAATCGTCGTGATTGGTCAAAAATATTTTGAGATAGAAGTTCGAGCATTAGAGGGTCGACATACTCATGTGTTCTCTTAATCACGCTCAGGTATTCCATATAGCACAAAACTATGAAAATCAATCCTTCCTTTTCTATGTATATTGATATGAGGGAAGTTTAATGAAACAATGAGAGATAAAAGGGGTTGAAGTCTCTTTGTTAAGACTTGTAGTGTAGTCTTTGTGTTTTAAGGCTATTGATTTTTGAGTATAGGCAGCAGGCACATAGAGATAAAGTGTGGAAGAATATTGGGAAGTAATTGATACTCTTTAGGATAATTTACAAAGGAAAATGAACAAGAAATAGGCCATTCAAATTTTAGATGAATGGTGGAACAAGGTCATGTAGAGATCTTGAAGGTGATATGGTATGTTTTCATTTTTAACTTGTTTTAATGATTGTGTTTGCATATCAGGTTGCAGACAAAAAGGGTGTTAGCAACAAAGATAGCTAATAGGAGCTGTAACAAAGAACTAGTTGTGTTCTCAAGTGGAAGAGCATGTGAGCTCTTAAACAGTGGCAGAACCTTGAAGAATTCCAACAAAGGTTGGATAGAGAGGACAAGTGTTCTTAAGAAAAGTGGATTTAAGTTGCAGAAGAAAAGAAGAGAAAAAGAGTTGCTCAAAAGATGGTTTTAGAGGTAGAGAACCATAGATCAAGCTCAAGGAGATAGCTTGGTAAGGTAAGGTATGAATAGGCTAATCTTAAGGAGAAAAGCTTGCTGAGATATCAAAGGAGGGTATGAAGACTTGCTGAAAAGAGAGGCTTAGGTGCATTCCACAAGTGAATGATATGGAATTCACAAAGGAGAAGGAAAATTCCAAGGCAAATGGCATAAGAAATAATCAAGAAGAGATTGATAGAGAGAAAGCTAAGATAAAATTCCCTCTTGAGTTATTGATGGAGATGTTACAGAGGAATAAGGAAGACCAGAGGTATGGTTGGATTATGAAAAGAAAATTCAAATGGCATAGATTGCAAGTGAAGTGGGAGTATAGATTGAATGCTCAACTGAAGGAAGAGTTACTCAGAGTAAATGAGTTACTTAATGGGAGAAGACAATCATGTGAAGCCATTATGGAAATGGAAGATCAAAATCTTATTCTGATGAAGAATGAAGGAACACTGTCTCATAGTGTTACACACTTATTTGGGCACATCAACCCCAAATCATATGTCGATGTTATTAGGATCTATCAACCCCTAATAATTGTTTTATGACCTAAAGAAACTAAGTCCTCTGAATGCTTCATTCCCTGAATGTTCCATTACAAAATTCATCCAAAAAGTACCTCTAAAGAGATCATTGCAGGAAGCCCTGTGTTAGGGTGCTATGCATAGTACGTGCCACACTATCCAAGTGTTATGCATCACAGTTAGACCTTATCTAAGATGCGATGGTCGGGCTTAGACAAAATTCCGGGAGAGTTTGAAGACTCGGTTACTCATGGAAATCTCTAGAAGCTTCTCCAGTGCCACCTACCCCTCTGAGTTTGCCCAAGGATGACTAAAGGAATCAGGAAACCACCTCCTATTCCCCTCTTTCATGGAACCAATTCCTAAAAATAGAAAGGCATTCATCATCATCATTGATTACTCAACCTCCTTCACTCATCTATAAATGGATCCCTCATCCAAGAGATCTAGAGGTTGAATATTTCTGAGTGATAAGGAAGTGCTGATGGTTTTTGTATTGAGGCAAAGTATTGTAATGTTGGAATTTCTTGTTGTTCATGAGGTGAAGAAGGTTTGAAGCTGGGAGGATGGTGCTAGATCGAACTTATGGGTTGTAATTCTCCTTTCTATTAATAAAGCTTTTCAAGATTTTTCACCTATGATTGTGTAATCTTTTAATGCAATTATATGTTTATCATACTTTTGATTCTGTGATTTTTATGAATTATGGATCATTATGCTTTGATGGGTCTATGTTTCTTTAATTGCGCATGTACTCTCCAAGCGTGTTAAGTATGAGGAGGAGTAATGAGATCGGCCAAAGGAGAGAGAGAGATCAAGCGAGGAATCAAGCAGAAGTTATAGGTTGGCTCTTCATAATCTTTCTCTTATCTATCATTCATAGGAAAAATAGTGAATTGTTTTAACTATTGTTTCTAGGTTAGCTACCAAACCTAGAGGGTTAGCATTTCTTAGAAATACTAATTTTCCCCGAAAAAAATTGGTGACTCTGCTGGGCACATCAACCCCAACTCATATGTCGATGTTATTAGGGTCTATCAACCCCTAATATAGTTGTTTTATGCCCTAAAGAAACTAAGCCTTCTGAATGCTTCATTCCCTGAAAGTTCCATTACAAAATTCATCCAAAAAGCGCCTCTAAAGAGATCATTGCAGGAAGCCCTTTGTTAGGGTGCTATGCATAACAGGTGCCATACTGTCCACGTGTTATGCATTGCAGTTAGACTTTTTCTAAGGTGTGATGGTCAAGCTTAGACAAAATTCCAGGAGAGTTTGAAGAATTAGTTACTCATGGAAACATATAGAAGCTTCTCCAGTGCCACCTGCCCCTCTGAGTTTGCCCAAGGATGACTAAAGGAATTAGGAAATGACCTCCTATTCCCCTCTTTCATGGAACCAATTCCTAAAAATAGAAAGGCATTCATCATCATCATTGATGACTCAACTTCCTTCACTCATCTATAAATGGATCCCTCATCCAAGAGATCTAGAGGCTAAATATTTCTGAGTGATAAGGAAGTGCTGATGGTTTTGGTATTGAGACAAAGTATTGTTGTAATGTCAGAATTTCTTGCTGTTCATGAGGTGAAGAAGGTTTGAAGCTAGGAGGATGGCACTGGATCAAACTTATGGGTTGCAATCCTCCTTTCTATTAATAAATCTCTTCAAGATTTTTCCCCTATGATTTTGTAATCTTTCAATGCAATTATATGTTTATCACACTTTCGCTTTTGTGATGTTTATGAATTATGGATCATTATGCTTTGACGGGTCTATGTTTTTGTAATTGTGCAGATACACTCCTACCGTGTTAAGTATGGGGAGGAGTAACGAGATCGGACAAAGGAGAGAGAGATCAAGCGAGGAATAAAGCGGAAGTTATAGGTTGGCTCTTCATAATCTTTCTCTTATCTGTCATTCATAGTAAAAATAGTGAATTGTTTTAACTGTTGTTTCTAGGTTAGCTACCAAACCTAGAGGGTTAGCATTTCTTAGAAATACTAACTTTCCCGGAAACAAATTGGTGACTCCGTTGGGGACAAAGGAATGCCCTTTTTGGTAGTTTAGTAGCCTCTTAGAACTTTCCACTACACTTTACTTGCTATTGTTCATTGAAATCAAGCTTAATCCACTGAAAATTGCATCAAATTAGAGCTAAAAACAACTTCAGAATCGCTCCTTGTGACCATCGCACTATCCTGAACTATGACCTGCTATGCATAACAGTTCTCGAATGGACATAGCACTGCCTTCAAAGAGCAAGTCCGATGATTTACTGAAGCTCAATTTTCCCATCCAGGAATTGAGGTTTTTAACCAGTTTTCATCTTTGTTTGATTGCTTGTTGAACATGAATGATGTCTCATCACTGAAACCAACTTTCATTGCTTAGTTTAGCCCTATTTAGACTAGGATTGGTGAATGTTTTTATGTATTTTTTTTTCATTTACAATCCATTATCAAAAAGTAGCGTTGATCGATTGTCATTTCGATAGAAAAGTATCGTAAAGTCTTCAATTTCGTCAAAAAAGTAAAGTGTCGTAAAAATCTTCCATCATAGCTAATCGATTAAACAATTTTGTTCATTTGATTTGATTTCATTCAAAGTGTTGAAAAGTTTTTTTTCTTCAAATTGAAAGTGTCGTTTAGTCCTCCTTTCTCTCTTTGAAGAAAAATTGTCAAAAATCGCCATCTTGTGTGAAGTATTCTGAATCAATTCTGCATTTAGTTTTCCTTGTTGTCTCATTCACATTAAGGGAAGCTGAAAACAAATACATGCATTTTACATTATGCATATTAAGGTTTGTGAATGATTGATAGGAATGACTAGGGAAATTGCACTAGATGTGCTCTTTGCTCTTTGTCAAAGATTCAATTGCTCTATCCTTTAGTAGCTAAGGTTTTCATCGTTCAAACTAGATCAAAAGTTTGTTTATCATGATAGTTGCTTTTTAGGAATTGTGAACATACATCATGTGGTGAACCTTCAAAGGTAAATCTTTAAGTAAGATCAACTTAAAATGATCCTCAATTAATCTAACAATTCTTTGGAACTTAACACAACACATCTAGAGGTGTAGGCTAGAGACGTGTTTCGACGTCTTTAAACCTAGTGGCTGTCGTTTTCACTGAAGGTTGGGTGATTCCTCTTCTTTGATACGATAAATGATAGTACGGACTTGTGCTCCCTGTACCGTTACGTATATAGTGGGAGACCCCAATAGGCTTAAATCCTTTATCCCTAGGAAGCCAAGTCTGTCGCCTTACCAATCGCAATGCACTGAACACAACATTCGGGAATATTGACTGCCATACGTAAAGTCCTTGGTAATTTATCTTTAATTTATCACCAAGGTATATTACAGTTTTGTGATTAGTATGGTAAACCCTCTTGCTTAGTATCTCCAGAGCAGACACTTTTGCTCCTTTTCGACTCCTTAAAAGAAAAGGTTCATCTGAGCGCTTGTCCTTTCAATCTCATTAAACTGTTGGCATTATGATTCTGGTATGGCTCTATGATACAGGTGTTGTACTTGATGGCAACTCACTCAAGTTTTCAGGCTCTCAAAATGATGGAAATTAAAAGGCTCGCAGGTGAATGGTTCAAAAGGTGCAGACCCACAGGTTTCACCATGCAGGTGGTGCGGTCATACCCGCAGGTTACCCGTTCAGAAGGTGCGGACCCCAGTGCACACACTTCAAGGCAGTGAAGCGCGCTCACGTGGGGTTTCTTATGTTTGGCTCGTGGTATTTAGCCCGCCGTTTTCTGATGCTATGGTTTTGGCCTGTGGTATAGGATCTATTTTAGCCCCGGTTTGATCCCTTGTATTGGTTATTGATGGCTTTGTCCCATGGTGTGAATGAGGGCTTATCTATAAATAGGGAAGGAGATCACTTGGCCAAAAGTATATTTTTGAAAATTGAATATCTTAAGATCTGAAATATTGGGTTATTGTTTCAAAAGCTTGATCTAATATAAAAGTGAAGTTGAAAGTGAATCTATGAAGGGTGATCTCTTGAGCGCATGATCAGATCTGAGCATCTGACTATCGGTGGCACACTGGGGGACTGCTATTTCGGCCCCTAATCTGGGTTACGCAGGCGATTAACGGTGAAAGTGCATGGGTACGCAGAGAAGAAGAAGGAGAAGTGCGTGGGTATTCAGAGAAGAAGAAGGAGAAGTGTGTGGGTACGCAGAGCAGAAGAAGGCGCAGTGCGTGGGTACGCAACGCGACAGAGGTTTAGGTGCATAGACACAGGGAAAGTACGCGGTGCTCCAGAAGCCGCAGGTGCGTAGGTATGCGGCGCGGTAGCATCTGTGGGTGCGTGGCTACAGTAGCAGTACGCGGCACGATAGTATCTGTGGGTGTGTGTCTGCAGTAACAGTACGCAGCGTGATTGAAGAAACAGTGCATGGGTACGCGGTGTGGCAGAAGGGTCTCTGCGGGTATACGCAGGGAAGCAGAAGGAGAAGTGCGTACGCACGCAGACCAAAGAAAGAAAAACTGCGTATATGTCTTAAGATCTTTTGTTGGCTGAATTTATTTTTTCTGTTGATAAGGTGTTCTGGGTTTAGTTTACTGTTACTATTGATCTGGTTACTGCAGTTGACTGGGTGATTTACTTGTACTTGATGATCTCTTGATGTTTATGGATCCATTTTGAAAATTTATGAAAAGTGGTCCTTAAGAGAAAAGAAGTAGGGGGTTGTAGCTCCCTTCGAGGAGAGACTGGAAAACGAGAGAGAGTTGTAGCTCTCTACAGGTTGCAGCCTACGTACTAGTAAAGGACTGCACCAGTACAAAACCTTTGTAAAAGAAGTTTCTAATTTGAAAGAAGATAGAGACATATTGCAGCAGGTGGTTTTCACCCACATTGGGTTTCCACCTTACATCTGGTGTTCTTTGGTGTGACTATCTGTTTTCCTTGTTCATGCTCATTATTTTATGGTACTGACATGCAAAAATAATTCAAAGTGTAAATAAGGAAGATTTATTAAAATAACTTGATAATACTGATTCACCCCCCCTCTCAGTATTATTTCCAACATAAATGACAATTATTCATGGCATGATTTCCTGCTACCTGACATATAGTGCACCACAATGCAGGCCATGCGCTTGATCCTGCTTGAGCTTCTGGCCTCAAAGGCACTGGTCCTCCTCTTGCAATACAGTTCACAAAGACCAGACAATGGTCTTTGTCATGCCCTTGACTCTTGTATTTTAGACACCATACCTCCTTGCGCACCTATGGTCAGACTGTTCTGTCCTGCTTCAAGCTTTGCATCTCAAGGAAAATATTTTTCAACTATGCATGGATCTGCTAAACCCCTAGATTTGGATCTTGCATCAGTGTTTCATGTATCCTCATGGCAATCTCCAAGGCCTCTGCCTGAGTTGTTATCTTCTGCTACCACAACACAACCCTTAAGTGTTGCAAGAGCGAAGCCACAAACCACTCACAATGTTGCCCGTTTGTCAAGTTCATATTAGCTTCATGGATTTTACACTTCAACCTCTGATCTAATTCCCAAGGTGTCTCGTCTAGTTTCATTGCGATTTCCTTGAACCCCACAATACACTGTGCTTTAGAATTAGGCCTACTAAATTCTTTGTTCAGTGCTGTATGGATGTCTTCCACTCTAGCATTTGGGTTATCATTAGAGTACTTGATGTACCAGGTTAGCACGTGATCCTACAAAGAACTAACCAATATTGCCTTCTTCAAGTTATCATTTGTAATGCCTTGAGCTTCCCATACAACTTTTACAATGAACTAGAATTGTTCTAGGTCCTCATTCCCCAAGCCTTTAAAAAAGGCAGCTTTACTGAGTTTGCCATACTGAACTGTGGTGGAGGTGCAGGTGGTACGGGTGAACTCGCAGGCGATGGTGGTGAAGTTGGAGGTGGTGTGGGTGGAGGTGGTATTCGCAGGAATCCTTGTCTTATTAATTGAATAACACTTCGTGGAGAAACCTATGGTATTCCCTCTTCGTCACCTCATGGAGGTGAAATCAACGAACTATATTCAGGACCCTTTTTTCCTTCGTTTCTGTAAGTTTTTTTGCTTCGTGTAGCTCCAAACATCAATTTAGCTGCATAACCCATTTTTCACACAATAGAATTTTAATCCAGGTATTCAAAGATTTCACGTACTTAGCTCACGGTCCTTTGAAAAAGCGTTGCTCTGCCTCACTATAGTTGGCTGAGGTTTCGACCGCAAATTTAGTCACAAATCCTCCTATGACGCAATTGAGCCAATGATTGACAACACGGGTGATCTTGTCCTCAGATGTTTCCAATTTATGTACTAGCTCTGGGGTCAAAACAATAGGACCGTCAAGTTTCCACCTTCCTTGGCTATCTGCTAGCTTCGCAATCCACTCGTATAGCTCAACCAGAAAGGAGAAGAAAAAGATTTTGTGGATCTGTATATACAGGTACCTATCCAGCCACTATTCCTTTGTCAGTCGTGGAATTTTGTTCTCCTGCGTCGCAAATTCATGGATCTTCCTATCCAACTAGTCTTTGATCTCTTTCTTATTTGGATTCTAGTGATACGACATCACACATCCCTTATGCAGATTCTGGTCCCCGCAACGGAACCATTTGTTGGCTTGAGGGGGCCTGACCCAGGTTCAACGTTAATTATCTAAACAAATACCTACACTACTAGCCCTTTTGGCATCAGCCCGCGGAGCGCGGACTGAAGTCTCACCTGAAGCAGCATGGGGGGATGATGGAACCAAGTTTCTGCACCTTGAGATGCTCGTGATGTCATTTTATTCCTTCTATTCTTTCCTTCACACAAGTCATTAAGTACCAGGGCTTTGTGTACCTAACCCCTTATTCCTCCCTTCAATACCTCAGTGGAAGGTTACGATTGACCTTCGTGCAGCCCTAACCTTTGGTTTAGATACTTCCATGCTGCTAATGTGGCGTATCACATAGATTGTCCAGTTATCTTAAGAATCTTACTTATCTTATTAGATATTCATCATTAGCACTGCATAAACATATATTCTTATTTGCGTTCAGTTATCGAACATAATCATACACCTTCATGCATCATATAAGCATTATAAAGAGAATTCATACATAAAATGAAAAGATGCATTAGTTAGATCATAGACACAAAAATTGCGGAATGCTTCTCTTTATTGATATATTCCAAGTGATTACAAACTCTATCCACCTTGCGGACACAGCTGCAGGGGTGTGTGCACTCAGTTGCGGACTTCTACCCTAGGCCTCTACACACTTAGCTGCAAAGCCTCTACCTACGCTATGACCCAAAACTTAGACTTCCTACCTTAGAGCTATGACTCTTTTAGACTTTTTCCTCATCTACTCACTCCTAACTACTTAGCGCTTAGCTCTTTTTATACAATCCCATGGTCCGCGGACCATGGGTAGATCTCTTACTGCTGACTTTACTTTACAAAACTAAGGGTGGACAACCCTTTATGACTTATGACACCTTTGCACTCCACAACCTCGAAAGGCAGAGTCTTTACAAGTTTATTAGAAAATTTCACCAAAACATGGGCTTTTAGCCCCAAAACTATCCTTTGGGGGATCTCGTTCCCAACACCACCACACTGTCTATGCAAAGCTTTAGGCCATATTCATCCAACATGAAGGACATCCTAACCTTCTAGATGACATAATTGGAGGAACCATCCAACCTAGCCTGATCTCTAAGCCCTATTATGGCCATCTCAAAAACTATCAAAGACCTACTCTTTTATACTTCCTAGCTGTTGCTCTGCTATTCGCACTCCCTTCTGGAATGTGTAGATTTTCTAGCTTCTACTGCCAATATGCCTAGAAAAATCAAACTTATGAGATTGTTGAGAGAAAATTTTCCTCTGTTGTGTGTGCTTTTCTCTTCCATCTAATGTTGATTCTGTTGCTGCAAAACCCTCTACGTCCAACCAAGGAATCTACTCAACAAAAATTCTTGTTGCATATGCTCCCTTTGACTATTGGAATCACAATTCTGGGCAATTCAACTTTTCTGCAACCTTGCAACTGAAAATTGAATTCTTGCCCCATCAACTTGGCCTAGCTGCTAAGGAACTACGCTGCCTCAAGAATTTTAGCTTGTTGCTCCTTCTGATCAGCAAAATTCTCTCCTTCGCTTTTGATATTCACGGTTGATCATTCACGCTCTGATACCATGTGAAAATTCCAAATCTAGAATCCTATTGCAGAAACTGGAATTTATTTTTCTAATTGTTAATTTATTTAACAATTTATTTGCTGTCTTCTACAAAAAATATCAAATAAATCACACTACAACCTTCACAAATAAAATACTGTGGAAACAATAGTACTGGAAACTGAGAAATTACTAGCATGCACACAAAATAAAATTGACATTGTTATTTTTGGACAAATGTCCCCGGAAAAACCAAATGTGAGAAAATTGGTGTAGCAGATGAGGGTTCTATTATTATTTAGTGAGAAAATATGAGTACAGTAATATGGATGTTGTATATGGAAATCCTACATAGGAAAATACTGACAAAATTCTAGTGATCAATTTTCCTCACCCCATAGGCAAATCCGGGCTCTAACTGCAGCTCTATGTGAGCCATCCAAACTTCCTATGTGCTAGGCGCTCATCCTAAATCAACAGTTCCTGTAGTCATCTTTTATGCCACTAGCTGAGAAACTATCTCTCCAACCTTCTGGAACCCTTTCCCGACCTTTGTAACTGAAACTCGAGTCCTCTCTAGCTAAATCGAATGACTCTCTAGAGGCTTCCACACATCCCTTGCGTCAGCCTCACTGTGGTACTTTTGTCTCTTCTCAAATGCACTTGCTGGATCTGGAAAACTTCCTCCAGCCTCACTATCCCTACCCCTCACTCTTTGTTTCAATTTCTGGCTCTCTGACAAGTGTTGCTACTCTCTAGAAATCGATCTACCAAGGAAATCGAACTTATGATGTGTATTCTCCAAGTATCGATTGAATTCCTCTTATAATCCACTGTTGGAGCACCAACGACCAAGATTAGATAATAATCAATGGCTAGGATCATCTTGGAGTTGATCCATGTGATTTTCTAGATAATTCACACATTGACTTAATTAATTTTGATTAGTTAACCATATTCCCTATGTTTAGACTTAGGAAATATTTAAAAACTAGTTATTAATCTAATCAAGCCATCTCTATTTGGAATTTCCAAAAACTATTTCTGGGTTTTGGACACTTCATGTATTCTAGCCTTTCCACCATGTTTTGTGGCTAGAACACATCTGATGCTATAAAAACTAACAAGCATGGCAACGAGTGTGTTTTCATGGTCGTCGAAAGATTCTCTAAGATGGTTGTTCTAGCGGCCTACAAGAAGAGTATCATAATAAAAGCCACTACTAAGCCAACAAAAGATCCAATTTTATCAGGTTGTCAAAGCTAGCCAACTCCTTCACCAAGGAAAGTGGCTCACCAGGGACGAAGTTCATCAAAAGTTTCCCCATCTCATGGAGACACTAAACACAATGGGTACCATTACCTCCTAAGGGGCGAGGACTAATCTAGGTGGCTATTGGTGGCCCCTTACCTATTCCACTTGGACCCCCACTATTTTTCTTTTTAGTTTCCTTAATTATAGGATAACTTACTATTTTTGGCACTTTTTTGGGTCCTAAACTTCTAGAGCTATTTTGAGGGACTAAAAGACATTTTTAGGGAAAACAGAGAGACTGAAAAAGTGCCAAACTAGTTTACTAGTTTATTTTTGGCCTCCTCTTCGAGATATTCAAAATGAGGTATTTTGATAACCAAACGAAGATCACATGCCAAAGGTAAGACCTCGGGAAGTTGATCTTCCAACTTACCCCAACAGGGCCCACAAGATTTTGGTGCTTCATCTTCTAGTGTTAGATTTTTCGATGCTTAGGGTTTCTCATTATTTCTCAATGATAAAAATTCCATCGAGCCTCATTGTAACACAATTCAGAGGCATGTATCTGCCACATCTCTTCTCTGAGATAAGTTACCATCACCCGAGCTAGTTTATTTCCATTATGTATGTTAGCATATTTTAGTTCTTTGATATTAATGAAATGAAGTTTTATTTTTGTTGCATCATGGTGTTTATGTTTGTATCTGTATTTCGTTGCATTCTTAAATAAGTCCGAATCAACTAAAGAAATGGTGACCTTATCTAATGGGAAGTCACTTCTAGGTAAAAACGAATTATGATACTCCAAAATACTTTTTTGAACAAAAATTATCTTCAGAAGAGCAACAAAAATGGGTCATAAAGATGTTGGGTAATGAATTTGAAATCATCTACAAAAAATGGAAGCAAAATGTTGTTGCAAATGCACTCTCAAGAAGGGATGAGGATGTGGGAGCATCTCTTTGTGCCATTTCTATTATCCAACCTGATTGGATAACCAAAGCAAGGGAGGAATGGAAGAATGACAAAGAGGTGTGGATACTCATTCAAAATTTACAACAATATCCCAATACATCTAACACATTTAGTTGGAAAATTGATTCATTATGGTACAAAGATCGCTTATATCTTCGTAAGAATTCCCAACTCAAGAAAAATATTATTTTGGAATTGCACACCTCCCCCTTAAGATGGCACTCGAGATTTTTAAAAACTTACCACAAGGTTAAGAAGGATTTTTTTTTTTGAGATGGCCTTAAATTTGATATTTGAAAGTTTTTGGTAGAATGTTTGGTTTTATGACAAAATAAAATTGAGACAATTAAGACCCTAGGTCTGTTACAACCTTTATCCATTCCAAGTCAACATTAGGAGGAGGTCTCAATGGATTTTATCACAAGCTTACCCAATTATGAAGGAAAGAGTGTCATCATGGTGGTAGTTGATAGACTTACCAACTATGCACATTTTTTTTCATTATCTCATCCTTCTAAATCTAGTACAATTGCTACTGCATTTATGGAAACAATTCAAAAGCTACATGGAAACCCAAATATTATTGTAAGTGATAGAGATCCCATTTTCATTGGAAATTTTTGGGTGAAATTATTTTCATATCTTGGTACTCAATTAGCTCATAGCTCATCTTATCACCCTCAAGCTGACGGGGAAAGTAAGAACAAATGTTTGGAAGGATATATTCATTGTGTTGTATCTGATAAACAAACATAATGGGTCAAAGGGTTACCTCTAGCTGAATGGTGGTATAACACTTCCTTCTATACTGTAGCAAAAATGACCCCATTTATGGCACTTTATGGATATCATCCACCATCCATCACATCATATTTAAGAGAAAAGTTTAAGGTTCAAGCAGTGGAATATTACATAAAGCATCAACAACAAGTTCTCCAACTCTTAAAGGATAACCTCACTCTTGTGCAAAATTGAATGAAACAATAGGAAAATCAACATCAAAGTGAAGGAAGTTTTGATGTAGGTGGCTAGGAATTTTTATGGCTACAACCATACAAACAAATGTCCCTCAAGCAAGCTAATAAGGATAACAAATTATCACCCAAGTACTATGGTCCTTACAAGGTGTTACAAAATATTGGTACTATAGCATAGAAATTGGAGTTGCCTGCATCTTCCCAAGTACACCCAGTTTTCAATGTTTCATGCTTAAAGAAGGTTATTGATGACAAGATCCCAATTCAAATAGTGTTGCCAGAACTTGATGTAGAAGGAAAAATCATATTTGATCTTGAAGCAGTCACAGAAACAAGAACCCGAAAACTACGAAATCGATTAATTTCAGAGTATCTAATTAAGTGGAAGAACTTACCCATTGAAGATTCCACATGGGAGGATGAGAACTTTATACAAAAGCATCCAAAACTACTCAAGCATTGAAGATAACACTTTTTTTAAGGAAAGGGACATGTTAGGTCCTTATAATACTAGTGTACCCCCTTTATTGTTATTGTTAGTGTATCCCACTATTGTTATTGCTGTGCCCCAAAGAAGCCGACTATTTTTTTTTTTTCCAAAGAAAAAACATAATTTTCATTATATAAATATTGAATATTACATGTTGTAGATGCTTAACAAAAAAGCATATCTCAAAAGTAGTGACCAAAACTTGCGTCTTTCAAACATAAAGTTGCATAATACATTTATATGGCAATTATGATAACAAAACAATCTGCATCAATATCAGATACCTATCTTCACAATGGCCTGATAGAAGTCCGATAGATCACATATCCTATTGATGAATTTCGATAAATGGCCTATGATAATATTGGAAAAATTCATGTGTCCTATGCTCCTGAATCAACCATGTACCATAATGTTGCACCACAACTTCTTTGGATAAAATGTCGGCAATTTGGTTCCTTTTGTTGTAGATATGATTACATGTCACTGAGACAAAATGGGTTTTTAATATCATAATTTCACCCAGCAGGTTTCTGAGAGTATGCACATGAAAAATAGCATCTTGATTGAACCATGTTACAACAATTTTTGAATCACCAAAAATATGTAGATGACGACATCTTTTTTCAATAGAGAAAATAAGCAAAAGTCTAAGGTTTTTCAACTTAGAGTAATTGTTGTATCTATTAGATTGTCATTATTAGCTCATCCTCCACAACCATCATATTGAGCTGATCCATCAAAGTAAATCCATGGGCTTGATTTATCAATGTTTTTAGCATTAATATTCCTTTTCTTAGGAGGTTTTACATTTTTAGAGATGAGATTGAATGTAGCAACTATGTGGGAATATAAAAATGACCAATTCTTATCTTTATCTAGAAATATTTTGTTATTCCTACCCAGCCAAATTTCCTAGAATATGAGCATGGGCAGATTCTTGAGTTTTTCCGAATGAACACTAGTCCACCACATTTCCCATGATCCTGACAAAGATTTCCCCTGCCATCAGGTAGTAATATTTAAAGTTTGAAAAATCATATTCCATATATGTACAGTGATGGGGCACAACAGAAACATATGTACTATAGATTCTGATTTTTCTTTAAATAATGTATACCAGATTGGGCATTGGAAGGATCGTCACTAGAGATTATCACCCATGGCTACCTTATTCTGTAGCAAGCACCACATAAACAACATGTTTCTTGGAGGGCCCTTTAGCTTCCAAATCAATCTCCACCACTAATCTGTGTTAATTGGTTCCCTCCCAGTACTAATGAAAATATATCCTTCTTTTAGAGAATAACCACCATGGTTGGCACGAGTCCAAATGAGCTCATCTTACCTACTTTGGATTATAATATGAGCTTCAAGAAGGGAATCAATAAAAGTATTCCATACCTAATGCCAATGTACTGGTAATTGCAGGGAAAGTGTCGAGATATATCCTTGATGAAACATAGTGGAATTGTCATCTTCAATAATTTGATCTAAGGTTCTATAACCAACATCTTTAAGGTATTGCAGAAAATATGGAGGTAAGTTATGTGCATTTCCACTCCCAACCCAGCCATCAACTCCAATGCACACTCTTGTTCCTGTGCTTACTCTCCAAGAAAGACCGATCCTTATGTAGTTGAAAGAGTTTAAAACAACCCTCCACATTAAGGATATATCTAATATGTTCCAATGAGGCATCCTGGTCCATTCCTCTACCTATAATGGCAAAATATATTTCTGCACAACCACTTGCTTCCATAATCTGTTTGTTGTGATGAGATGCCATCCCATTTTGTTTCCAAGGCTTTTGAAAAATTGATAAGATTTTCATGCCCCAGCCACCCCATTTTTTTGGCTTTGCAATTTTCTCCTATTTGACCTAAGAAATTTTTTTTCCATCTTTCTTCCCACACCATAGGAGTATGCAACATATCTGTGGAATTTTATGGAGAATGGAAATATGAATCCATGTTAATGACATCCAGTAGACCAGAGTAACTTCCAACACAGATTTAATAAGTACTAATCTCCTAGTCCCCGAAACCCATCTATGATGCCAGAAATTTATTCTTCTCTCAATTTTTGCAACTAACCATGACTAATTTGCAATTTTATAATTATTTGGTTTCAACGAGAATCCAGGGTACTTCAACCCTTCCTCACTATTAAACTTCCTGAAACGAAACCTCTGTTCAACAAGAGAAGATTCATTTGGAGAGAATTATACCACTGTTAATGTGGATTTCTCTTGATTTGTCATCATACCGGTGGATTTGCAAAATAGTTTGATGATGCCATCCATAAAAGTGGAGTCAATAATAGCCCCACTCATAAAAATGAGTAAATCATCAACAAAGAGGAGATGTGTTAGCGACATATTTGAAGCAATCTTAACCCCTTTGAATAGTCCTCTATTCTTTTCCTCAATAATCAACCTACTCCATCATTCCATCACCAATAATTAGGGTAGAGGAGATAATGAGAATGCTTGATTGAGACAATGTTCTAGATGAAGGAAATTGGTTGTTGAGCCATTGATTAGAATACTGTATGAAACAAATGAAAGACAACAAATTATCTAGTTTATAAAATTATTATGAAATCCTACATGAGTCAAAAGCATTCGTAGGTACAACCAACTCGTCCTATCATATTTTTATAGCTCCAAATATCACCCTTGGTGTTTGTGATGCTTGGTTTATGGCCTAGGGCAACCCCTCCTTCTAGACTTGGTCCAAATATTTTAAAAATAGTGTTTTACTCCCTGTACACTACTTCCCTGTGATAAAAGCGTGTACACGTGGGTTAGTCAATACCCAACCCATGTATATGTGTTAAAACACTTAAAAAAATATTGCCTTAACTATGGGCCGAGTTCACGGGTTTTACTTATTGATTACCTCCTAGTGCTTATGGCCCAACTGTTTCCCAACTAAAAAACTAATTGGGAGAAGTATAAATGGACTTCTGTTGGAAGGCCTTAAGGAGGAGAGAAGAGATATAATTACTATACTCAGATTATCCCCTGACTAAGTCTGAAGTATCCCTATGCTTCAAGGACTTCCCCAAGTTCAAGAAACCCTTGTTTCGTTGAGTGTTGATCTTCTCCCACTTGCTTGAGATATCATGGTATTGGTTATGGAAAGAGGCTATTGAAGACTGGGATTGGATGGACCTGGAGGATGGTTCTACTTGGAGCTAGAAGAAGAAGACTCAGGCGAACTCTTTCTGTATCTGTTCTTTCTACAATAAAAAGAAACACTTTCTTGTTCCTGAGATTGACTTTGTTTATGCATCATATGTTGTTGTTGTAATTCATGTATGAATGATTATTTTTATGTATAACTAACCATTTGCTTGAATGATATAAATTTGATTTAATTAAAATGCTTTATTTATATGTTTCTATGTCTGTTCGAATTGATTGATTTGTAGATTCAAAGATCATCAGGAGTTGCAGAGGGTTTGAACCCTGCTGGAACTACCCAAATGAAGGACATCTGGGTATGATCGTTATCGCATAGTTTGTTTATATAAGCATGTTGCCTGAGTTGTATGTGTGTTTCTTATTGTAGATTGCTTTTTCTCTGTTGGAGTTCCAACCCAAAACCCTAGGGTACTTATTCCCGTAACATAATTGGCAACTCCACCAAGGATAATAATCTTGTTATTCCTAGTTTGGGTTGCTTAGTGTCAGTCAGGGCTCAGTTCTTGGTTTTCTTGTTGCAACAGTATTGCTTGCTCCTGTAGGAACTCAGACCTCAAGTCTGATCATTTTGATCAGGTCTTGTTTTTTATTTTTCTTGCAAAACTTAGTATATGCACCTTTGTATGTTTACAGTAGCGTACACATGCTTGTTTCTGTAAAGTGAAACCACGTATATGCGAGTTTCTTTTGTCAGAAGTGCATGTACACGCACCTGTGCTAGAACACAGTCACGTATACCATTTTTTGCATGCTTTTTTCAAATCTTTATACCTAGAAATATTTCTTTCTTGGTTTGTTTGGTTTCTGAGTGGTCAGTTTCTGAATTTAGAATTTAATTATTCAGTGAGCTTACTGTTTTCGATTCTCTTCTGCTTTGAAAATTTTGGCCTAGGTTTGCTTTTGAGTGAGTTTTATGATTTGTGTTTGAACACACAAGACTTCTTATAGAGGTTCTTGATTTTTATGGTCCTCGGGAATAACAAATTGTTTTCAATCTTTGTGTCAAACATGATTATTGGTCTACTTGCTTTGCTTTCCATCATTTCGTGGCCTTACACCTTTTCTTGCTTTTTGAAAGTTTCTTTTTGATGAATTTGAAAGTGTTTCTTTCCTGACTTCTTGGTCAGTTTCTCAAAGCTCTTTTTCTGCTTTTGTATTCCTTAGTGCAAGTTGAAGCCCTTTTTTGTTCAAGTTTTCATTCGTGTCGAATTGTTAACTTACAAAGTTTCCTTGTGCTTTGCTTTCAGTCTTTGAGTCCTTAGTGGCATTTTGAGTGCTTTTGAAAAGTCGTTTTCAGTGTTTCTTGAAAAAAAAAAAGTTCTTAAAAAACATTGTTTTTGCTTTCTTTTGCTCAGTTTGATTTTGGTTTCTTTGGTTTTTTGAAAGTGAATTGTGATTTTTCGAGATTTTCCTTTCTTATTTGGAGGAAATTTTGTATTTGAAACTTTCATTATTTTCAAACAAGTAAGTTGGCTTATTAAAATTTATCAAAAAGTTTCTTTCATTTCTTTTTAGAGTAATCTAGAATCTTGCATTATCATGTACACCTTGCATTAGGGTAGTTTCGCATTATTAAGGCATCAATAGTCTTTTTAGTTTTTGTGAGTGTGAAGTCTGCTATAAGAAAAGAAAAGGAAAAAGTTTTCTTTTGCTTTATAGAAGTTTCTTAGAACCCAAGTAGAAATTACTTTTCATCGAAGAACAAACAAGTGCATTTCATATAAGTTAGTTTTTCATTAATTTCTTTTGCATCATACAAACACCATCGATTTCATTTCCATATTGTCCCTTTGACTTAAAAGAGCAACCACTTAAAATCAAGTGCTTAATAAAATAAACTCAAACTTTTTGTATTGTCATTAGAATACATCAACAAGTTTTAGGTTTATTTAGGGCCTTGGATTAGGCAAGAGGAGAGTAAACTCCAAGGCACTCTAAATTGTAAAACATAGAAGTCTGATTAAAGAGTGAAATCCAATAGCATTAGGGAGATTGGGAAAGCTCCGCAACTGGGAGTTAAGCATGAGGGTTCATGAAGATAAGGTCGAGAGAGACCCCTCTCTTACTTGTCAGATCCCACCTCACAACTATTCCCCCCAATTTCTGATACGAGTTGGTGTCTTTAGTTGCCTATCTTAGGGATCTACATAGGTGGCTGCAGAGGGGAATCCTATGGCACCTGAGGTTGACGTTGCATCACATTCAGCAGTACTTCTGGAGGGCGCCCTTGCGAAGCTTGGGGGCTTGCACCGACAAAGGCTGTTGTCTAGAGGTCAACGTAACTACCTCTAATACCTTCACTAGTAGACCTGGGGTGTAATTACCCCAATCTATTTTCGAAAGGCCCTTATTATTAACTTTCTTGTATTTTGGTGTTCGGTTGTAATCACTTGGAGTGGAAATATTTGGAAGTTGTTTGATTGTTGATCTCTTTAGGGACATTTTTACTGTGTGTCCAGTGCTCCTAGTCGGCTTATCTTTCAATTTTCTTGAGTCTTTAAGTAGATGTTATAAAAATAATTTAAAGTGGCTGACTGAACATCTCGACAATCCCGTAGACTTCATGGGCTTTCACCTGCAAGTCTAGAGCCTTCTCCTAGAAGGCGTAGGAGTGATTTTTCCAGTGGTTTTCAACTAGTGGCATTAGGTGCATCAGAGATTGATCCTCCGCTTTGGGGCATTAGTTTACAAGATAGACCTGGTACTACTACAGAGTTAGAGAGGAACACACCAGTTCTTTCTCGAGTACTCTTCTAGTTGAAAGATAGTATTGAAGTAGAAGAGCTTTCAGAGTCAGTTGCAGCTCCAAATTCTCCTCTCCCTCCTAATCCTCTCGACGTATTGTTATACATTAGAACTCTGACTCACATGCCTTCAAGCCTAGGTCCACACACATCTATCCCTTCGATGACCACTGTTGGAAGCATGGCATCCACCACGAGTGTTGCGAGCATGCAGACTCCCATATCTGTGCTAGGGGAAGGAACTATTTCCATCCCTTCTAACACTCCCAACAAATCCTTATTTGGGTCTACTTCCATTCCATCGATGAGTGGAAGTTCTCAAGCTAATGCATCCAGTTTTGGATTTTTCCCTTTTGGAATGCCCTCTCAAGGGATTCCTTCAGTTCCATTGAATATACCATCAACCGCCTTCACGTCCATGATGAGTGGATCAGATTCTTTCCAAGGTTTCCCATTTGGAAGTGGTCATATACCACATTCCAATCCCACAGTAGGGTCTATGCCTTTTCCTTTTACAAGTCAAGGCAGTAACCCCTTTCAAAGTTGTACAAACCTTGCAATTAGTGGGATAGGAGTTGGGAATCAATTTTTCAGCTAATAAGGGAACATGTTGTATTCCTCAGTTACTTCATTTCAGAGTTTTTCACCCTTAGCTAATGCTTGGAACCCTTATCAGGGGCTATCAGCTCCTTACAATACTTCGTTAGGGGGAAACTTTACCAGTTACGGAGGATTTTTGGTTGGAGTTGGTCAAACTCCGAATTTTACTAAAACACAAGGGTCACCTTTTGGTCTAGTAGGTTCTACAAGTTACTTTGGGCAACCTGGTGCCTTTCAAAATCTAGGTCATTCTTTTTGGACTTTTGGGAACCCCACCCAATCTGGTGGAATCCCCAAGGTCCTCCACGACTTCCTTTTCTGGCCATGCTTAATCTGCCAGACTTAACTAAGTTGACAAACGATCCTATTAGGTACAATTTGGCTTGGCCTCTGGTCCCAACCAAAATTCCATAAGATATTCCAAAATTCAAAGGGAAGAATGGTGAAGACCCAGGCGACCATGTGGCCACATTCCATTTATGGTGCTCATCCAACTCCCTGATTGATGATTCGATCAGGTTGAGGTTATTTTAGCACACCTTAATCGGGTATATGGCTAAGTGGTATATAGAGTTTCCAGGGGGCACCTTTACTTCTTTCGCTAATTTGGCTAACATTTTATTAAACCATTTTTAGTTGCATATTCGTTATGAAGCCAGAACTGAGCTTCTGGCCAATTTTCATTAGGACACAGCTACTCACATTTCGGATCATAATCCAGGAATGGAGACGAAGAAAAAGGTTTATTAAAGCCAAAATTCCACCAGAATTCCATCTCAAATGGTTTTTAAAATCATTACAACCTGAGATCTCCAAGGATGTTTCTCTTTCTGGTGTTTATTCGGAAGAGCAGGCTATCTTTCGCGCCCAACAGTTAGAAATGATATATTCTTAGTCTGGGATTCTTCAGAAAATCTTACCTGATGCTCCTAGATCCATGGTTGATGTAGTCAAACTGAAGCCAAGCCCTAACGCTGATGGTATAGTTGGATCGGTTGATGCAAATACAGTGAACCTTTTGAACCAATTGCAACAATTGTCTCTACAAACTGCTTCTTCTAACCATGCTGTACCGTCTACTCCTTCGCCTTCCCAACCTTCTTCCATAAACATTGTTTAGGCCTCTAACCCCAAAGGAAATCAACAATCCGATGGGAAGAAGAAGGGATGAGGTGAAATGAAGAATCAGGAAGGGAAGGGTAATGTGAACAAGCCTAGCAACGGTGCTGGTGAGGGTAGAAAATAGTCTAAGAAAAAGGTTAAATTTCCATGCAAGTTATGCAGTGGAGATAATTTGACTCATCTCTACCAAAAAATTCAAGATGATCAATGCTTGTTAGTGCAGCAAGGGTCTTCTAGTTCCCAAGCTGTCTTAAGTAACCCTTTCCCCCAAGGGTAATAGTTGCTTGCTAGTATGAACTCAAACCCTGGTATCTCTACAGGGGGCAACTAGGAAGGGGACAATTCCTCAAATGTTTTCATGATGAGTTCTCATGTCAATGTGGCTATGCGAGCACGTGATTATGGTGAAGCAGAAACATCTAAGGATAAATCTGTTCCCAGAAATATGGACCCAATTCATATTGAGCAACCCTCTGTCGAGTCTACACCTCGGATACTGAAAGGTTTTGCCAAGCACGTAACTATTAACCCTAATGCTAGGGCAGCTCGGAACTACTCGATTGTAGAAGATTTTTCTCAAAGTCCTTGTGCTATGTCTGCTTTAGAGGTAATCCAGTTGTGTCCTGCTCAATGAAGTGCTTTGCTTTTAGCGATCAGGGCAGTAGATCCAAAAAATTCTTTAGTGCTCACTTTCGATATGCTCAATGTTAAAAAGAGACTTCCTCACCATATGGCTTTTCAAATAAAGTCTACTTACCAGAAAAATAATATTTTTCAAACAGTTATAGATGAGGGAGATTCCACATGCGTAATGTCTATGTCATGTTGGAAGGCCATTGGATCGCCTTTAGTTGTTTCTTCACCCACTCTCATGACAACATTTGACAGACATTCTCATAGGCCACACGGGATTATCCCGGCCTTTCATATATGTGTTGGAGGAAAGGTCATTAATATCAAAGTAGACATCATTGATGCCAACTTGGATTACAATCTCCTCTTAGGAAGGAATTGGATTTATGAAATGGATGCCATAGTGTCATCCTTATTCTGCATCCTCTGTTTTCCTCATGAGGGGAGAATTATTAAAGTTGATCAATTAGATTATTCTCTAGGTGGCCCTCACGCAACTTCGGATTCTACAATTCCATTTATCAATAACCCCCGCCAACCTATCGAGAATTTAGGAGTTGGGATGTACTCTTCACTGATGGGTATATTTGATCTTCCCACTCCTGTAGCTAGAATCAATGCCATTTCGTCCTCCAAGGAGTCTTCACGGGAAGAGTTCTTTCGAACTTGTTATTTTTCAGACCCTTGGACCTTACCTTCGCCTAAAACCACATTAGATGAAGGGCAGGATAGTGGAATGGCATTCCCTATGTCTACAATAGAGCTTAGATATCAATCGACTGTTAACTCTGCAGACAACTATCCTACTCCTTTTTTAGAGGAGGAGTTAGATGGTGATGTAGCTCCAACTTGGATGCTTGACTCTACTTCTACTATGGATTGCTTAGATATGGTTTTACCATTTGAGGAAGCAGAGTCTGTGCTCAATGATTTCCATAGTGGAGTTTGTGGTGGTCATCTATCAGGTCTTGTTACACCCCAGAAAATCTTGCGTGCCAACTAATTTTGGCCTTCAATTTTCAAAGATTGTATTGAAGTGGTCAAACGTTGCCACCCTTATCAAGTCTATACTTGGAAGATGGGCGCAAATTCAGCTCCTCTTTTCCCTGTTATCACTATCAGTCCTTTTACAAAGTGGGCCATTGACTTTACCACTTGTAATCTGCCTTCAGCAGCGAATCAAAAGTACATTATAGTGGCCGTAGACTACTTTTACGAAGTGGGCTAAGGCCATGCCTACTTATAAAAACAATAATGAAATAGCATCAATGTTCCTCTTCAATCAGATTATTTCACATTTTGTTATCCCAAGAGAGATTGTCACTGACCATGGCAGTCATTTCTAGAACCAACTCATGACCGAATTGGCTCTTAAGTTGGGCTTCCGACAGGAGCATTCGTCTCCATATTATCCTCAGGCCAATGGGAAAGGCGAAGCTATGAATAAGTCCCTAAAGATGATCCTGTAAAGGAAAATTGAAAAAAATCACTCCAATTGGCACATCATGTTGTACCTGGCTCTCTGGGCACACCGAGCCTTGGTAAAGACTGCCACTGGTTTTACACCTTTTCAGTTAGTTTACAGGCTGGAATCTATTTTTCCTATTGAATGCAAAATTCCATCCCTTAAGCTACCTGTTGAGCTTCTTCTAGAGATCTCTAGTCTTGAAGATTGCCTCGTTCATTTAGAACATCTCGATGAGTAGTGTTGAGATGCCACCATAATAAACGAGGCCCATAAGGAAAGGGTTAAAACTCAGTATGATAAAGCTGTCCATCGTCAGGTCTTTTCAAAGGGCAACCTTGTCTTGGTCTATGACCAAGATAAATATGCCTTGGGGGTAGGAAAATTCAAGTCTATGTGGTATGGTCCCTTTATATCAAAACGAGTTTTAGGAAAAGGGGCTTATGAATTAGTTGATTTTGAAGGGAGAAAGTTGGTAGAGCCCCAAAATGGGCTCTACATCAAGAAGTATTTTGCTTAGGTTATGGTCGAGCAATGGCTTCTTTGTGTATTTTGTATTTTTGTACCTATTTTTTCAGGTGCTTTTGTGATATCGACACTTTTTTGATCTGCTTTGGCAGGTGTTGATGGATGACTTGGTCTATTTCGAATTCCCGAGGGTGCTAGTCGGCACACTCGGAATCTCACTTCCGTAGCTTGGGTGATTTATTATCCATCTGGTCAGTTGATGGTGTCAAGGGGAGTATGTACTGGTTCTACTTCAAATAATATTTCCGAATATACTGCCGTTATTAATTTACTATCCGAAGCTATTTCTTATGGAATTGATTCATTGGTAGTGTATCTTGACTCACAGCTGGTAGTGTCACAATTAAATAACATTTATTGGGTTCGGGATACTTATTTATATCGCCAATTTTTTAGAGTGAGGGTGTTGCAATGATCATTTATTTATATTACTTATTTTCACATTCCACAATCTGAAAATTCATTAGTGGATTCTATCGCTAATCAAACATTAGATTGGCATATCAATCATTCATCAAGTTAAAAACAAACATAAAAAATTTGGAACTGTATATATTATATATATATATATATATAATATAATATATATATATAATATATATATAATATATATATATATATCATAAAACTGACCATGTGTACATAAAGTGTTCAAAAATAATATACAAAATCAAGACTAAACGCCCATAATCATGTCTAGTCTATCTATTGACTCGGCTCAAGATGAGCGGCTAAGAAGGTAACTACTGCATTGGCCACACGCCGAAGTACGTGGACCCAGTCCCATGGTACTCCTACCACATAGCGCTGCATCTCCTCAGGTAGGTCCTCTATGGCTACCATCGATACCTAGTGATTCAATCTCACCAAGTTTCTTTGAACTGCATATAAGACCCTCTCTGTCTTAGTAGTCGCCTCTTTAGCACCTCTTCCGTGACGCTTGTGCCATGGGAATACATTGGGTATTTTTTAGGTCCCTATAATACTCATGATGCTCCCATTACTATTGTATTTGTATCCCTTATTAATATTGTTGTGCCCCTATTATCCCCATATTGTTATTGCTATGTCCCATAGAATCCCTCTATTGTTAGGTCGGCGTGGTTATATTGTGACCCCTTAAACTCCTATATATAGAAAGGGGGTTTGTCATTTGAATCATCCAAGAATTGTTCACCTATGTAATGTAAAGGAGGTTTCTTCCTTGAAGAGGCCAAATTCTAAGGCTTTGATCTATCTTTTCTATCTTTTGTGAGATGGTTTCATAACGTTTGGTATCAGAGCTTTGGATTCTAGGGTTTCGCTGCTCCAAATAGGTCATCGTGGCATTTTCACTATAACCTTTTTCTGCAACGTTTCAGAAGCGAAAAAAAACCCATTTGAGACCAAATTGCACTGAACCTCGGTTCCAAATTTCAGATATTTTCACACTACATTTGTGGAGATATGATCCGAGGAAGTTGGTCTTTTTGTAGACTCCTGAATTACATTCCAAACAAGTGACCTTGGGAAAATCATCATAACTTTTG
Source organism: Pinus taeda (assembly GCA_000404065.3). Classification (NCBI taxonomy): domain Eukaryota; kingdom Viridiplantae; phylum Streptophyta; class Pinopsida; order Pinales; family Pinaceae; genus Pinus; species Pinus taeda. The sequence goes on from APFE030528101.1 coordinate 112,218, forward strand.
TTTTGAGCATCAGATTGCAATTTTGTAAGAAGTTACAGAAAGAGGACAGACTGTAGTTTCCTGTGGCACTTCATACAAGTTCGCTCTTCTGAAAAGGTATATAATCAGGTTATCTTGGTAGATTGTGCATTACTCTTTCTTGGTGAATCTAAATTCGATCAAACTGGTGGCATTGGAAAGAGGACATAGAGGGCTACTTTAGGTCGCAATTTTAGAACTGAAAGATCCGAAATTACAGAGATACATCAGATTCAATATCGAGTGCCTACAAAGTGAAAAAAGGTGTGTATTTTTTTAAATATTTGCATAAGCTTGGTTTGAAAAATTAGTTTGAAGGAATTCAAAGGGAATAGTGAAGAATTATTATTGGTAATTGATGCCCCGAAGAAAGAAAATGGAAACACCTAGTAAACAACCTGAAAGCTCTAGCATGACTCATGAAGAAGAGGAATAAATACAACATGATATATCAAAATTACGAGACCAAGTGCAACAAATGTCACTCTCACAAAAGCTAACAGAAGCTAAGATAA
>APFE030528101.1:115712-130044 GCA_000404065.3 Pinus taeda
GGAGTATTTCATCAAGTGGAAGAACTTATCCGCTGAAGATTCCACATGGGAGGATGAGAATTTTATACAGAAGCATCCGGAACTACTCAAGCATTGAGGACAACACTTTTTTGAAGGAGAGGGGCATGTTAGGTCCCTATAATGCTAATGATGCCCCCATTACTATTGTAGTTGTATCCCTTATTAATATTGTTGTTCCCTTATTGTCCCCATATTTTTATTACTATGCCCCGCAGAATCCCTCTATTGTTATTTCTGTGCCTTTATATTTATTGTTAGGTCGGCTTGGTTATATTGTGACCCCTTAGACTCCTATATATAGAAAGGATGTTTGTCATTTGAATCATCCAAGAATTGTTCATTTGTGTAATGTAAAGGAGGTTTCCCCCTCGAAGAGGCTGAATTCTAAGGTGTTGATCTACCTTTTCTATCTTTTGTGAGCTAGTTTCATAACAATCTTACTAGATCCACATCTGGAACATGATCTTTATGTCAGTATTTTAATCCAATCAAAAATATTTCTAAGTTCATTTTCATATTTAAAAAACATAAAAAAATCTTTAAAAAATTAACAAAAATTTAAAAAGTTATTACCTATCTCTCCCCATGCTTCATTTGGTGGCAACACCTAGTCTGGATCTCCTTGGAAATCCATACCATCATAGGGATAGTCGTCCACAATGATGATTTGTTGTTCCCACCAGGCGAAGAACTCATCATCAAAAGTAGTCCTTGGCACGTCCCCACCTCCAAGGCATTCCATCAAATCGGCCCACCTACCCATCTGAGGATCTCGGGGGCTGTTGATAGAGACTGATACCTTGGGACGTATCCCAAGCACCTTCTCGAAGAAGAAGGAGCATAAAATAGTCCCATATCTGAAATTTTTGGTCTGCCCTTTATGAATAGAGGACAACTAGCTCTTCATATTGGTAAGAAGAGGTGTACACCAGTCAAAAACAATGGTGAGACACTCCACTACCAAGCTCATGGACACTCATGAAGCTTGGTGCAATGAGGCTCATCTGTTTATCCTGGCTATGGTGAATAGTAGAATCCTCAAGGATAAGCTCTCCACATGTTTTATTGCAATATGACTTCCAATTTTTTCCAGATTCCTAGGATAGTAAATGTGTACGTAGTCTTCTACTGAAAGACTACCTCGTGTCCAACCAGTCGAATCCACAACCTCTCCTCTCTGAGAGAGACCAGTGATAAAGTAAATATCCTCCACCTCTATCTACAAAGGCATCTGATCAATCATAAATGCATCATCCTCGACACTCCAATAGTGGATTAGCATTTCAAGCAAACGAGTGTTGGCTGTCATGTTGGGCATTTTGAAAAATTTCAACAAGACACATCCCCTCAATGCATCTAATGCTTGTTGATCATTCATAACTTCATTATCAATTGTGGTATGCTCCCTCTCTCTCCATGTGATTGTCATCCTAAAAAAATTGACTTTCAACTGTTAGATTTTTGTATTTAAATTTCAAACTGCATATATGCAGGTTCCTTTTACATGCAGTCGCGTGTAGGGCCGTCGTATACGTGGGTTGATAACATCCAACCCACGTGTACACCGAGTTGGAATTTTTAACATAAATTCCTACGGTCAAACCTTAATAAAAATTTCTAAAAACATTCACAAAGTAATGCAAGCTTGAATTGAGGGTTACCTGATGATTTTGGTCCAATTTGAACAGTCCAATTCTCCAGGAGGCAAGTTTTCTCTTTTTTCTCCACAGCTTTTGCTCTCAACACAAATGACAGAAATGGTGAGTCAAAAGGTCATTTTATAGCTTTGAAATTGTCAAATTTTTTCAAAACTTGATATTTTTCGTCTCATGAATCTTTTAACTTGTGAGCTTGGATTGTCGGGAATAGGTTGTTTTTTCAGGGTATTTTGGACGCTTCTTCAAGATTTCATATCAGTTCCATGACCACTGACCCGTCATGGCAGGTATTGTTTACTCACCGGCATATAGGTTAGGGAAACCATTTTTTCCATTGCATCTTTCATACTAGCCTCCATTTGTCGATACACTTGCCATAGGGTCGATCTCATCATGTCTTGGTTAGAAAACCATGTTCACTCACCAATTTTTAAATCATGATGTGATGGTAGAGCCATCCTTTACATGGGCATCGTAGTTAGCACCTCACTGACAATTGTTGCCCATGCTGTTATATTGAGTAGGCTCAGGAGTCCTCTTTAGTCCCGCCATGACTTGTGCATTGAAGACTCATTTCTCTTTGCTTCTTCACTTCATTCTGGACTTATAACCTCCTTTGTGTTGAGTTGTACTGCTGCATTGCATTTTGATTATTTTCACCTTTTTTCCTTGAGCCAACTTCACTTGGACTCATGTTTAAGCCACTTATTTGACCATGTCTTTTGCAAACTCAAACTTGCAATCACTTAGCTTCTACAACTTGACACACCCTTTGATCCATGGAAGGAACATCCCTTTGAGTGTCCTTGACCAGTTTCGCCTTCCTACATTGAGCATAGGATTGTTCCCATCCCAGGAACTAGATCATTTGTTTCACTGACATTCGTTCTTTCCACTGTACTATAGCATTCTTTTATTCTTTTTCCAGCTTAAAGAAAAGACAAAAAAATTATATGTTCCAAAAAGAGTGGGAATGGGACAACACTTCCATATATTGTTGGAAGCTAGAGTCAATTGTGTTGCCCTTGAACAAATCACTCAAAAGAATGTCTCTCCTCCATTTTGGACGGGATTTAGTTTAACTTAGGTATGCATTAACCTTGTTATTGAGTCAGTTCTCCTCCAATTGGTTATCTCTTCCAATCATATGGAGAGTTCATTCATGCCTCCTGCATGACAAACTTATACAGAGTTATCATATGCTTCCACATAGTCATCACCCAGTCATGCTTTTTTTCAAGGGAAGTAAACCTGAATTGGCCTCTTTGTGGTGTCTCTTGACATATTTTTCAATCGCCCATCCCTAGTTGTCAATGTCTTGTTTGTCATCACATCAATTATATTGGTCCTTTGCTCGTGTCGGTTTGAGAAGGTCTCCATTGACTTCTTGCTGGTAGGTCTTGTCCTTATCGACGATGACCTTAGGTATGCCCAGTCCCAGTCTTCAATAGCCTCCTTCCATAACCAATACCATGATATCTCAAGCAAGTGGGAGAATATCAACACTCAAGGAAACAAGGGTTTCTTGAACTTGGGGAAGTGCTTGAAGCATAGGGATACTTTAGACTTAGTTAGAGGATAATCTCAGTATAGTAATTCTATCTCTTCTCTCCTCCTTAAGGCCTTCCCATAGAAGTCTATTTATACTTCTCCCAATTAGTTTTTTATTTGGGAAACAGTTGGGCCATGGGCACTAGGAGGTAATCAACAGGTAAAACCCGTGAACTCCGCCCATAGTTAACGAAATTTATTTTTTTTAAGTGTTTTAACACATATACGTGGGTTGGGTATTGACTAACCCACGTGTACATGCTTTTATCACAGGGAAAAGTAGCGTATAGGGAGTAAAACACTATTTTTAAAATATTTGGACCAAGTCTGGAAGGAGGGTTTGCCCTAGGCCATAAACCAAGCATCGCAAATACCAAGGGTAATATTTGGAGCTATAACACATATGCTTTGGATAAATCAATTTTCATAATCATTCCCCTTAGCTTCTTAACTTTAATCGAATGGAGTCCCTCCTCAAATATTGCTATGGATTCATGGATCTGTCTATGTTCACAGAAAGAAAATTGTTCCATAGAAATATGCTGAGATAAAATAAGATTTATTCTATTTTCTATGATTTTAGCAATGATCTTGTAAGTGCAATTGTATAATGGTATAGGCCTAAAGTCATTATAACTAATGGGCTTATCAGTCTTAGGGATTAATGCAATAAAGGTAGCATTGAAAGCCTCATACATTTTCCCTTCCATCCTACAATCTTCAATTATTATAAGGAGTTAAGTTCCAATAAGTTTAAAAAGCGTGAGGTAAAATTGAATTGACCAACCATCTGGAACAGGACCCTTGTCCCTCTTGAACCATTTCAGAACAAATTCCACCTCTGCCATCGATACAGGTGAAAAAAAATCATCATTTTCTCCTTCATTTACAAAATGAGGGAAAAACATGGACCCCTTGATCACGTTTGCCAAGGATGCCTCTTGCTGAGCTTTAAATAGATTGGTAAAATCTTGGATACGTTTATTTGCAAGCTTGCTAAAAGTCTGCACTACATTTCCTTCCTCATCCTGAAGAGACCAAATCGTGTTAATAGATTTATGACCCCTCGCAAATTGCTGAAAAAATCTAGTGTTGTCATCGCTTGATTTTAACCACAATGCTATACTTTTGAGCCTCTAAGTCTCTTCTTTCTCCTTTAGCAGCTTGATCTTTTCAAACTCCAATTTAGTGCCATGTTTATTTACTTATACAGAAGAATATCCTCCATTTACTGGATCTTCAAGCCTAGTTAATTCTTCTTCAATTTTGCAGAGTGTTTCATCATCCCTTTTTCTTTTATTCTTAGCCTAGACAATCGATCTAGTTTTGATACACTGTAGGTTTTGCATAAATTGCTCGACAATTGAGACATGCTCTGATAGGGACCATATTCTCCATTCATGTTTAATCATCTTGTGATATCCCTCATCACTGAACCAAGCCGAGTTGAATTTGAAAGGCGCATGAGGTTTTAGCGAAAACCCAACGATCCTTAAAAATATAGAAGAATGATCAGAGATTCCCCAAAATCCAACCCATTGCCTTATCAAATGAATCTTATCTAGCATGGATTACTTGATAAGAAATATATCTAATCTTCTAGCCAGCATGGAAGAGCCAGTTCTATGATTCCTCCATGTTGGATGAGTGTGCATGGATTCTATATCAATGAGATTATTGGATTCCATGATCTGTTTAAAAAAATATGTAAGAGAATCTACCTGTGCATTATGACCCCATGACTTAGCTAGTCCCAAAGAATAATTTAAGTCTCCCCCCATAATAATATTATCCTCCTTCATGTATGAAGCATTCATAATTGTCTCCCAAAATCCTGTTTTGTTTTGGCATGGACCATATACATTTAATTCCCTTATTTCGATGCCTAATTCCTCAGAAAATAATTCCGCTCTAATCACACGTTCGTAACACCATACATTAAGTAATTTCATTTTTTTTCCATTAATACATAGTGCCAAACCACCCAATCTTCCTTTAATGTCCAGAGCATGAAAATACCAACCTAGAACCATAACTTCAAGGATGGGGATGACATTCTCATAGAGACCTAAAGTATCCTATAGAAAAATCATGTCCATCTTCTCAAATGCAAATAATCTCTTGGGGGCTAATATTTTAGCAGGGCTAGCCAACCCTCAATAGTTAAAGTATATCCAGTTCATCGGGTTACCATACCCGCGTTTCTATTTGCTATAAGAAACCTATCAATGGACATCTAATGACCTTTAGCTACAATATCCACACTGGCCTTATGAATGGCTTTAGACAAGTGGGATTTCCTACCTTGACTCAATTTAATCATCATAGGACATGACAACATACCAATACACCCTACTAGGCCAGTGGCTTGATTGGAAAGTGAGTGAATATTATATCTGTGATATGAATAGGACTCCAAGGATGATTCCATAATCATGGAATCATAAACTATAGGTATATCCAGGATAAACGGTGTGGGCATCTATCAAGAGTCAAAACCAAAGGGAATGATACAACAGATAAATGATATGCCATGTAGGTCCCCGTATTTGCCATGGTAGTTACATAAAAATATTAGTTAATTCCATATGGCTCTAATGGACCCAAACCAATACTCACATGCTCCAGATTTTGATCCACTTTTCTACTTTTACTATCCTCCTCTTGAGGAGGGTCTTGCGCATCGGGATTTGTGATGCCTTCTTTGCCAACCTCCCTAAAATCCTTCTTATTTTTCTTTTCCAATAATGGAAATTCCTTGTATAAATTCCTGACAACGTGGCATCTTTTGCACTAAAAATGAACCTCGTCATAGTCCAACTTCTACATTCTAGAGTACCCTCCCCATTGGAGTAGCAAAGTCTCGACCAAACCTTCCCTTATACCTAAATGGACCAGTATCCGGGAAAAGGCCATCTTACCTGTCTCAATAAATGATTTTTCATAATCTAGAAAGGTCCCAAGATCATCACTAATGCTTTTAAAAACATCCTTGGACCAAAATTTCAATGGTAAACCCGAAACCATGACCCAAATTGGGCATGTTCCCAACTGTTCATGATCAGGGTCAAATAATGGTGACCATATCTTCAACAGAATAGGAGCCATTTCAATGTGCTAGAATTTCGAGAGCACCCATTGTGCATGTTCCGTCAAAGAGAAGCTAAGGGAAAACCATCACCGAGTCATGGTCACCACCAAAAGAAAGTTGTCCAAAACTTGACCCATACCTCCAACACCCACCTCTTGAGTCTGGCGGAAGAGTATTTTCAACCTCGAACCCTATGCACCAGGACTCAATTGACTGTACCCATAACATCGCTCATTTTTATTCCCTCTCCCAGAACCCATTTCCTTCCTCTTTCCTTCACTTTTGTAGCTTTGGATTCCACCCCCCCTTAACTAAACTTCACCCACTTCCCCATCTTTTGACAGATGAACTTCTTCTCACTTTTTCTTATCCTTTGTTTATCCTAGATTTGGTACATAGGTTGACAGACCAGTGAGGCATCTAGATGATTGTAACGAAGAAGAAAACCCTATGCTAATATGCATATCTTCGCTGACCGCCCTCAGTTTTAACAAGCCCACCACAAGATGTCAAGGCCCTCCCAACACCTTTATTGAACACATATACATCCTCCCTTTATTTTTTTGTGCTAGGGTTTATGTAGGCATTCATAAACGACAGAGAGTATGGTGACAAAACTAGAACTTCTAGCTAATGCTGCTCAAAATCTCACGCCAAATGCCCCAAAATACTTGCACCTAACATCCACACACGCGGCTGACCGGATCCAGAAAATAGAGATTCAACTATGAGTGTTGATGATTTACCAAAACCATCCTCTGGATATCACCTAGAGGAGTTCATCAGCTACTTTGGTACACCAATTGTTCCTAGTAACTCCATTCTAGGTGGCTGATGAGTTGGATCTACCCAGATGGCCTCTAAAGAGTTGTTGACCAACTCTTCATCTGATCAGATGAACCCATTCCATTCCACAAATCCCAGAAGACTGAAAAATATTCCAAATCTTGACTACAAAGCTCACCCTGTTCCAAAAAATAATTGGATAAAGTAGAAAATTTGTTTGATACGAGAGGGAGAATCACCTGAAATATCTGAGAAGCAACCTAGATCTTGTTGATGATCTTACTATGCAATGATGCTCCTCGGGGAAATGGAAATATTAATCTTTGATGACCGATACACCTATAGTGGCGATCTGAAAGAGCTCAAAATTCTTGTGGCCTCTATAGAGTAAATACTGAAATCCTTTTTATCTACAGACTTTGCATTTTTTCTAAACAATGCCACTATAATTTTCTCCAGTTTGCATTGTTTGGGTAAATCATGGATCAGGTTGTATTGCATTGCATAAGCTCATAACTTGCCTATACATTCCCGAGAACCTTTGCACCGATGCCATCCATTGGTTGATCTATCCTAGGAATCCATGTTTGGCTCCTCGTAGTCACACGTCTCCATTAGGTGGAACAACATACAATTGAAATGAGAAGCCCACTATTGTTATTATTGTTCCATTACATTATTATTGTTATTTTGGATTTGATTATATTGTGACCCCTTAGACTCCTATATATACCAAGGAGGTCTTATCATTTGTATCGTTCAATAATTTTTCATTTATTTAATGTAAAGGAGGCTTCCCTATCGAAGAGGATAATTTTTAAGTCATTGACCTATATTTTCTTCTATTTTGTGAGTTGGTTGTATAACAACATCTTGTTGAATGTATGTTGTATATTCTATCATGACCATTATTATATTGTGAACTAATTTGCAGGCTAACTAACAATTCTTCATTATGTGCCCATGTGTCTCTTTTAGGATAATACTATTACTTTTCTTCAAAGGGCTCACTCCTTTCCCTTTGGTGTGAAATGACTTTTTAGGCATTGCAATTAATATCTCACAAAGTTCACACACTTTCCATCACCAAAGCTACGTGTATATCATATTATGTGTTCATTGCAACCAAGGGACATCTTTGAGATCATCAATTTGGCAACCAACATATTCTGAGTGCGGGGTTTAATTAGGAATTCACATCGGGAAGACCCTGTTCCCTACTATTCACATAATTGTAAACATGATTTTAGCACTAGAAGGAGGACCCGATGACAACCCAAGCCCATGAAGTCTGGGCTTAATCTTTCATCTCGAATGATTTCTTCTCATATCATAACCCTGGGATGTTTTTCCAAAATTACAAATCTGAAATTTCCCATGCGGATAATCCATAACTTGTCAAATTTGACTTTTAATGGTGAGGGTGAAACAACCATCCTTGAGAACACCCTCCACTTTCTCTATTTTTGTGATTCTTATGATGATAATTGTGAGGATACTGCTTGAATATTGTTCATTTTCACATTCGAAGGTCATGTTAAGCAATGGTGTTTTACATTTCCGACTGCTTCTATCCATTCTTTTGAACAACTTGTCGTTAGGCTACACCAGTCTTTTGACAGGTTTGATTAAATGTTTACAAGAAAATTATTTGTCTTAGAATGAAATATAATGAATCCGTAGAATATTTTCACGATTGCTTCCTTCACTTTTTCTATGAGTTTTCAGAGGATGACATAAATTGGGATTTCATGACAGAGAAGCTTCATTATCTTCTGCAAATTTCTTTGAATCCATTTTAATCTAAATATTTTACAAGTCTCCCAACTTTTCTTGGTCACGGAGTTCTTAAAGTCTCAAGGGATGAACCTAATATTTATTGTGACTCTTTGTCTTCTTGCATTTCTTTATCAAATTAAGCAGCCCCATGTACCAATTTTGATGTTGGAAAACTTAAAGATCAGATTGTTGATCCAATCCCATGTCCTCATTTCCCTCATAATAAATATTTGAATTCATGTTTCAACCTTGAATCTAATTTGATCAATGACATTGCCTCTTTGAGATATATCTCTCACTCTCCATTATCCATTCCCTCTGATCCTCTTTATCTTGATTCACTGTATCAACCTGTTATATAGACTTATTTTGAGTCTTGTGAGGAACAATTTCAAAATTATGTTAATGAAGATCAAGAGGTTCAAGATATCTTTCATGATGATTATGTGTGGGCTTTCAATTATGAACAAGAATATGTTATTATAGATGATTCCTCACTTGACATTTCCTTTTCTTCTACACCATTCACTCACCTTCCTAACATGTTCAATGGATCTATCACGCTTGTCATTTCTTTTAATGATTGAGATCTTAGTAGTTCTAGTGTTGATTGCAGTCAAGAGTGGCAGGATATTGATTTTCAATAGAAAGAATGAATGATAGGATCTGTTGTTCATGATTTATTTCAATCCTCATCTTTAGATTTGAAGAAGTAGAGTTTCAAACTCCTTACACCCAAGAAAATATTTCATTCGATTCATATGATTATGAAGAGTCCCTAGAATTGGATGGGAAATATAATCTTGATAATGGCTTTCTTAATGTGTTCATTGATTCATCTAGTGATGAATATGTATCTTAAACTATTGATCTTTCCAAGGCAATGGTGTTTGATGATGCACCATTTGTGATGAGCACCAGTGTTGCAGCAAGAATCCTGCAACTTCGATGGCTACCAACTTTACTTCATCAACCAAGGTTTGTACAAACATGGAGGTGATAGTGTTGTATACAAAAATAGATGTAATGGTCTACTCTTTGTCACTTTTCAACTAGGGTGGTAGACCATTAGGGTTTCTCAAATCAGTCTTCTATTAGCTAGAAGAAGTCTAACAACCAAATGGAGAAGGGAAAATTATCCTTAATGAAAGAAAAGGAATGTTGCCTACTTTAAGGAATCAAAGACTGAATTGGAAGATGCTTGTAAAGTGACATGAAATCCTTGAGCTACTCATTAACACCTTCTGCTCGCAAAAGAAACCTAGATTATTCATATTTATAACATGTGATGATCTAAAATAACTGAGCATGGAATCTGATCTAGGAAGTATTATAACTACTGCATGCATGTGCTAATTTAGAATTTGTAGAAAAATATATTTTTTGATGTTTCATTTTATGAATGCAAATGCTAATCTTTACTTGTTCTTTGGTAGGGGAGACATGTATGGAGGAAGAGGTCTAGACTGATCTTTGATGAGCCTCATCACTGGGTAATTATATGGGCCTTAATTCACCTCCTAGCTTAGTCAAACCAACTTTTCTCACAACTTATTACATGTTTTTTATTCTATTTTGTTTATGAGATGAGTTAGAGTTGGATATTATGCCTAGTGGACTAATATGCATTGAATGCGGGATTGAAGGAGAAAATCAAGGAATTTTAGAAAATACTAAGGTTAAAACTTGAATGGGACAAGGGAGAGGGATTGTAGGAGGTAAATCCTCATCATTCACTTCTCCCCCATTCGAATATGCCTCCATCCATCACACCAGCTTGAAGTGCAAGTAGCCAAGCAATGAGGATTAGAAGGCAGCCGAGCAAGTGAAAGACAAAGAGCTAGTTTATCTCAAGTTTAGGAGCTGAGCCTCCCTAATTTTAAGTAATTCATTGGGGACTTTAGCTGTATAAGTAGAGAGGCATAGAGCCTTATTAGGATTCAAACTTTTTTTGTAAAACTCTAAGCTATTTTCGAGCTCCAGACTTGTGAAAGTTTTATTGATGTAATTTTCTGTTTTGGTAATAAGAATGAGTTTTGTTTTAAGCTAGCACTGAGTTAACTCAGAGGGCTAAAGATCTTGGGTTAGGGCCTAACCCTAGTAGCTAAGTCTCCTCTTTCTTGTATCTATATGTTTAGATTAGTCTCATAGCTTCATTGTTAATTTTCCTTTAGATGTGTTTTCATTGCAGGTAGTGTAGATTGGATTGGTTGTTTATTAGTTTTCTTCCATTTGTGCCTTAGTTCAGTAGCAGGTTAGTAGGGATAATAGGAATACCACAAGGTTTCTAGTGGGTGCCTTGGCCTCATTTCCTCCCTTTGGGATCATGATTTGAGGAAGGGATCTTTATGCAGCCCCAAAAACACAGATTTCTATTTCTTACATAAGCCTTAGAGTTTACTGTATTTAAGTTAGCATTTGATCAATTTTTCAAAGTAGGATTTCATTACCATCTCTTCTATATTCAATCTTGTAGTAGATCTCATCCTTGCTTTCATTACTTTCAGCAACTTTCCTCATGCATAATGTAGGCAGTTAGTTCCTTAATTATGCTTTTCTAGCTTATGGGAATGCTTCTTGTTTACATAGCTTTTTGGGAATTATACATGTTTTATGCAGAGCAGGTGCTTTAGGAGTAGAAAAAGACTTCATAGCCAACAAACACCTTCCACTTCATCTACCATAGTCATTCCTTGTTTTCACCATTGCCTTCACGAGTTTTCATCATTTTACATAGAAATCCTTCCAAGCACATTGAGTGAATCCAAACATCCTCTATCTTTGATGTTGACTTCTGAGTGATCCTAGCCCTTTCCTCACTTAATTCAACCCATATACCACCTTCCCTAAGCATTCCATCACCTCCAACACATTACATTTTTCTCTCAGTTGTATCGTGTAGGTTTATAGGGAATCTTGTAGGTTTACAGGGAATCTTGTAGGTTTCTAGTACATCCTGTCGGTTTTCCTGAAATGGCATGTTTTGAGGCTGAATTGAGGGAAAACCTCTAGGAAGTCACCAAAATCCTCCCAAGGGTCTCCCACACCATCCAACCATATCCTAACCCTTCTAGCCATCCTCCAAAATCCTTAATTCACTTGTCACATCAACAAAAGAAATTAGTTTACATACTTAATTTTTCATGAAAAGACAAAAAGACAAAAAGACAAAAACATATTTGTTTTAGTCCCTTGCACATTAGTGATGTTTGATGCTTCTTACTTCCATGCTTAGATAGTAGCATTTAGTTCATGTTATTTAGCATTATTGCAAAGCATAGTTTCTTGGAAGTTAATTAGGAAATGGAGTGATTTAGCATTGAATTTCGGTCTTTTCCATTATTACAGTAGAGTAGGTCTCCCTTAGAGCAGATTTCTCCTTCTTCCATAAAAAAACCAAGCTTTCTGACTCCATAGAAGTCTAGCTTAAAAACCCCAGTGGTCTCTCACTAGCTAAACCATGGCAAAAGGTAGAACCATCACTTTTACTTGTGTATACAACATTGTCACCTCCAAGTTTGAACAAACCCTGGGTTGACAAAGTAAAGCTGGTAGCCCAGGAGTTGTAGCATTCTTGTTGCAATACTAGCGCTCATCAATATTCAGGGTATGGAAGCCATGATCCAGATTTAAACAGGAATACAACGAATTACAGAGATAACCATAAACACAAATATGCAGCGGAAATAATACTTCATTTCATTAATGTAAAATACTGAAATATGCTTACAAACAATAATGGAAATAAACCAGCTAGGGCGATGGTAGCTTATCTATGAGAAGAGATGTGGTGGGTAAATGCTTCTGAACTATGTTACAAAGAGGCTCGAAGGCCTATTTATTGTTTAGAAACAATGGAAAACCTTTCACATCCCAAAACCTAACCCTAGAAGATGAAACGCCAAATTGTGCGCCCCATTTGGGTAAATTGGTAAATCAATTTCCCGGGGTCATAACTTTGGCATACGATCTTCTTTTGACACATACAATAGATCTTTAGAAAGATCTATCTGAGAACTACCAGTTTGGGAAGGGCAACATCAATTGATAGACCCATGTTTGCCCCCAGATTTCCAAAAAAACGTCGTTTAGGGCCTCAAAACGGCTCCGGAAGTTTAGGACCCGAAAAACTGCTAAAAATAGTAAATTGTGCTACAATTTAGGAAACTGAAAAGACTGAAAGAGATAGTTGTGGGGGTCCAAAATGGGATGGTGGGTGGCCACCAACATCCACCTGCATCATTCCTCCCCCCTTAGGAAGCAATGGTCCCCATTGCATTGAGTTCCTCCCTGAGATGAGGAAGCTTCTGCTGAGCTGGGTCTCTGGTGAGCTGTTCTGCTGCGCTGGTCAACAATGGTCCACGTTGAACACTCGGTGAAAGAAAAAAAATGGAGGAATGTTGTTCTTCAAAGAATTGTTGCCAATAGCCTTGGTACTGGTGTAAGGACCATGTCAGAGTGATCTGAGTTTCTAATGGGTTCTGGTAAGGTGTTCTCTCTGCCAATGTAACCAAAATTTGTTGCCCACCTGAAACTTGTGTGGTATCCCTGTGGGTGAGGAGAAGTTGTTCATGTGTTCTGTCATGGCCGTATCCCTTTGTTACTGCTGCGGCGTGGAGGAACCCTTTATGGGGGTCATGGATGTAGCAATGATCTTCCCCTTACTTTGGGAGGGAACCAGATAGAAAATAAATTTCCTAGTCGGTGATATGAGCTTGTTGCCTTTCTTGGCAGTGATCAAAGAGGGGGCGGTAGGTCGGGCTACCTCCGATATCCTATATAATGAATTATCCAAAGAAATAATGACAGTGCGAGGCCTTGACTCATACACAGCATGTCGCCTCCACAAGTATGGCTGGCCTAATAGTACATCATAAACATCCAGAGGTTTAACATCACACAATCCCTCATCTGTGAAGGGCTTGATGCTATAGGGAAGGTGGCACTGCTGGCGAACTTTGAGATCTCATCCTTCATAAAGCCACTCGATACTATACGACTGCGGGTGTGGTGTAGTTGGTAGGCCCAACCGCATCATGACCTCTGTTGAAATGAGGTTCTTCTGGCTCCCACTATCAACAATGAATTGTAGCAATGAACCCTTCACCCACATTCGTGAGTTGAAAAGGCGCTCCCCCTCTTCTGGATCTTCGGGCTCATTTTTCTAGATTTTGGTGGTGGCAACAGTGGCTCTGGGATCCACATCAATAATTTGCTTCCCTTTTCCATTCCCCTTGTCGAGTTCTGGCTTAGGGTTGGAACATGCATCTGATTCGGAAGCCTTCAAATCGGCCACCAGCAACTGTTTGGTCCGACACTCACTTGTGTTATGAGTGGGACCCTTGTGGAACTCACACCACTTTCCTGTGTCCTTCTTCGGCTTTGTGGTGTTGTTCTTTTCTTGCGGATTTGATGGGTTGTCTTGGGTCACGCTACCTTGGCCTTG
>APFE030528101.1:131239-148513 GCA_000404065.3 Pinus taeda
ACCCGAAAAACTGCTAAAAATAATAAATTGTGCTACAATTTAGGAAACTGAAAAAACTGAAAGAGATAGTTGTGGGGGTCCAAATGGGATAGGTGGGTGGCCACCAACATCCACCTGGATCAAGCCAAGTGGAGGCCTAATCCAAGCATAAATGTCAATTTTTCTAAATTCAACCTCAAAACAGGCTGCTACAAGGTTTCTTGTTGTTAGGCACTGGATCCCCCAAGGGATGTTTTGGGGATTAGAGCCTAGATTTTGGTCAATTTTTTAATTCTAATGTAAAGAATCTGCATTTTTTAGGTGCGAAGCATGTAGTTGTAAAAGAGTCATAGGGTTGTCCGCCCTTATTTTGATAATGTAATGTTGGCTGTAGAGATCTACCCATGGTCCGAAGACCATGGGATTGTATAAATAGAGCGAGGCTCTAAGTAGTTAAGGTAGCTGAGCATAGTCGAAGAATCAATGATGTATGCGAGATAGATCTGAAGTATAAAATCTAGTTTTGGGTCATAGCATAGGAAGAGGCTCTACAGCTAAGTGCACAGAGGCCTAGTAGTCCGCAGCTGAGTGCACGAATTGCTGTAGTTGAGTGCGTAGGGCGAGTCGAGTCTGTAACAGTTGGAAGTATTAATAAATATAATTTTGTACCATTTCTATGTATTTATTTCCTATTTATGCATCTGTTATATTGGGTATAAATTTCACTTCTAATGCTTATATGATGCGTGAATGTGTATAATTGTATTTGTTAAGTGAATGCAAGTTGGAATATTTGTTTATGCAAAGATAATTAAGCTTAGTCTATAAGATAAGTAAGATACTTGGGGTAGTTTAGGAGATATCGCAGTTCATTGTGTTAGCAGTGTGAAAGGACTTCAGCCCCTGGTTAGGGCTGTGCGTAAGACGATTCTAACAGATCATAGAGGTAATGAGGGTTAGAATAGAACGCGAAGTGACTTGCACAAAGGTAGGTCCAGTTGGACTAAATCAACTTCACAGACATCTCAAGGGTGTGGAAACTTGGTTTCAACATCCCCCCATACTACTTCGAGTGAGACTTCAATCCATGCTCCATGGGATGATGCTGAAAGGGCTAGTAGTGTAGGGATTTATTTAGCTAAATAACTATGAACCTAGGTCAGACCCCCATAAGCCAAGAAATGGTTCTGTTGCCAGGACCAGAATCTGCATAAGAGATGTGTGATGTCATATCATTGGAATTCAACTAAGAAAGAAATTGAAGGCTGGTTGGACATTAGAATTCACGAGTTCACGGAAAAGGAGAACAGAAACTCGCGACTGTAAAAATAAGAGTGGCTAGACAACTACCTATATACGGAGATCCATGAAATATTTTTTGCATCCTTCCCTACTAAGCTATATGAGTGGATCGCGAAGCTAGCATATAGCCAAGGAAGGTGGGAACTTGATGGTCCTATGGTTTGGACCCCAGAGCTAGTGCAAAGGTTGGAAGCATAGGAGGATAAGATCATGCACGCTGTTGATCATTGGCTCGATCAGATTATAGGAGGATTTGTTACTGAGTTCGTGGCTAACACCTCAGTCAGCTACAATGAGGTAGAGCGATGGTTTCTCAAAGGACCACGAGGTAAGTACGTAAAGTCTTTGAATACTTGGATTACAATGTTGTTGTGCAAAAAGAGGGTTATGCAGTTACCTTGATGTTCGAGGCTACGTAAAGTGGAAAGGTTTATAGGAATGAAGGAAATAAGGGTCCAGAAAATAGCCCCTTGATTTCACCTCCACAAGGGGATGAGGAAGAGCTCACGAAGGTATCTTTATGAAGTGCTATCCATCTGATAAGGCAAATAATTCTGTGAATACCACCTCCACCCACACCACCACCATCTTGACCGCCATCACCTCCATCTTCACTCGTACCAACTCCACCACCACTGCGATTCAATATGGCAAGCACAGTGAAGTTACTTTTGTTCAAAGTTTTGGGAAATGAGTATTCGGACCAATTCTGGTTCGTGGTAAGGGCTGTATGGGAAGCAAAAGGTGTTACAGATGACCATATCAAGAAAGCAACACTAGTTAGTGCCCTGCAGGATCACGCGCTGACCTGGTATATTAAGTACTCCAATGATAATCCAAATGTGGGAGTTGCAGATATCCAAACATCGCTAAATAAAGAATTTAGCAGGCCTAAGTCTGAAGCACAGTCAATCATTAGATTTAAAGAGATCATGATGCTACTAGGCAAGACTCCTTGGGAGCTGGATCATAGGCCAAAAAGTATGATTCGCGAAGCCAATATGAATCTGACAGATGGACAACATCACGAGTGGTTTGTTGCTTCGCTACTACCACATTTAAGGAGTGTGCTATCACAACAGAAGATAACGACTCAGGTAGAGGCCTTAGAGATTTCTATGAGGCTACATGAGACCCTAATGCAGGATCCTAACCTAGGAGTTCAGCAAATCCACGTGCAGCTGAAGAATCTATGCCTTGAGATGCAGAGTCTGAAATAGGATAGGACAGCTTGACCAGAAGTGCGCGAAGAAGTATGGTGTGTGAAATGCAAGAGTCAGGGTCATGACAAAGACCACTACCCAGTCTTTACAAATTACCTCGCAAGAGGAGGACTAATGCTGTTAAGGCTGGAAGCTCAAGCAGGACCTATCGTGGTGCCTGCTTTGTGGTGCGTGATCTGTCAAATAGTAGGAAAACATGCCACGGACAATTGTCACTTGTTACAGAAGTATACACAAACTTCACAATAGTTCCTCGGCAAGCTTTGTAGGTCGGTGGGACATGACGAGCTTACTTGTAGGAGTTATGAATTGATGATGGATAGAACTCCCACCTACAGAGTTTAGGCTGAAACGCGGCCCCTTAACCAGAATGCAGGAATGGTGTGTACGAGGCCGAGGCAGAGGAGGACCTAGAAGAGGTTGTAGACAGTTGATTTGCTACAATTGCGGAGGGCTAGGACACTATGCCCGTGTTTGCACTAATCCTATGCACCCATCGTGAAAGTATTACATGTTGTTTGATCACGCGACAGAAGATTGTCCTATGCTGATAGCTAGGATACGCAACAAAGGAGCACTACCGCCTCCCCCAACTCAGAACCTATAGATGATGAGGTCCCAACCACGTGAGGAAGACCTGAATGTAAACGTTGTGCTCTGAAGTGGAATCGCAACGGGAGATTACAAAGGAAGCCAACTAGAAGATAGTACTTGGGTTTGTGAAGCTCTAATGAAAGAAGTTCATTTTGATTTAGAGTGCTCTCGGGAAACCTTCATGGAAGCTAAGAAGAGTTTCGTTGATGCCTCCACTTCAAGAAGAAAAGATAAACCAGAGCCGAAGATGGACCCATCTATGCTCACAATGTTCTTGGAAACCTGTATGAAGTTATTGCATGACAGTAAGGTTGTAAAAGGGTTATAGGAACTCATTAACATATGCGCTGGGACCATGCTAGGTGAACCGCACATATTATGCAATATTGGAAAACATACTACAAGGACGGGACGGGAAATGAGACTAACCACATAGATTAGAGAATATAATATGGATTAAGTCATTTTGGATTTGGGATCAGATGTGAATGTTTTGCCAAAACAAACATGGGAGAGAATGGGGATACCTATGCTGCAATGGTCTCTAATTCAACTAAGGATGGTGAACCAACAGAAAATAATACCCATGGGGTGATTGTAGGGAATAATTGTGGATATTGAGGGAGCGAGTGCGTTGGCAGAATTTGAAGTGGTAGAGATTTTTGATGATAGCAATCCCTACCCCACGCTATTGGGAATTGATTGGGATACCGACATGAATGGGGTAATTAATCTAAAGAAGAAAAAAAATGATCTTTGAAAGTGTAATTGTACCCCTAGACCCTGCTGAAGGATCGCGTTATATGGAGCTCGTCTGCGACTATGAAAGTGATGATGATTTGGACTGCACATACAAGATAATAGCGTGAGACCAAGACTGGGTGAATCCCATCGTAGATGCGTGGATTACATGGAAGTGTGAGAGCTCCTACACATCCAATTCTGATGAAGAAATAGAGTGCTAGCGGAATAGGTTACATGAGGTAACTATGCTGAATTACAATATGATGACCAAGTCACTATGCTGCGTGTCGACATAAGTAAGAGATTTGCCTACTTATGATGGAATGAATGAGGTAGATGCCTTCTTGGATGCATTTGAAAGGGAGGTGCCAGAAAAGCAACACTTCTAGGCCTTAGACTGGGTACTGTGCGCTATGCCCGCGAGATGGTGGGTACGCACAAAGGAAGATTTGATGATTGGCGCAAATGTAGGAGAATGATGCGCACATAGTTTGGGAACCCTAGGGTGAAAGTGACAGACAAGTACAATGGGTGGGATGATACATGCACGCATTTGTCCAAGTGGGCGCAAGCATATGGAGAAAAGCCACAACCTGAGTGGGTGCACCTATTTTGTCATACCCTAGATGTTATACTGATGAACTAGTATATAGAAATAGAGCTTTACCATGGGACAGATGAGTGGGATATCCTACACAAAGGGTTCATGATGACCTTTAGTTTTGAGGATGAATATGACAGTATTGAAGAAGTGCTACAAGAAGTAAAAGCAACCATCTTTAGGATTCTGCAGGATTCTTTAGACCTAGCGCAACTTGAATAGACTACTCAGCTGAGTTGTGTGCTGGAATGTTATAATGTAACTACTAAATAAGAGGATGAAGATCCATGGAAAATTAACATTCTAGAGACAGAAGGCCACTGCGAGGTTCAAGGACCATAGATTGAGAACCTTGACATAGCTGCGCCGGTGAAGACTAAGCAAATGAATATTGGTACGAAGGTGGAGCCAAAATTCATGAAGATCAGAGACTACTGGGATGATGTGGCGGTGGATAAGGTCATTGAATTACTCTGCGAATATCAAGACTTATTCTCTACCAAGTTTATGGATTTGAAAGGAATAATCAGAGATTTAGGGGTAATTAAGATCACATTAAAGCCCGACGTGAAGCCAGTTAAGCAGAGCTTGTACCGGTTAAATCCGAAATACAAGGAGAAGGTCTGTGTAGAACTAGACAAAATTCTCATGGCAGACATCATTGAGCCTGTGGAAGAATCCGATTGGGTAAGCCCATTGGTGGTACAAGAGAAGAAGCAGAAGGATGAAATAAGAATATGCATGGATCTCAGAAAATTAAATGACTCTTGTGTGCATGATCTATTCCCAACTCAGTTCACGGATGAGGTGTTGGACAATGTAGGTGGTCAAGAAGCATATTCTTTCACTGATGGGTTCTTAGGATACCACCAGATCAAAATCGCGTCGGAGGACAGGAGTAAGACAACCTTCGTGACTAAATGGGGTTGCTTCCAATATATTGTCACGCCATTTGGATTGAAGAACGCGTCGACCATCTTTTCATGCGTAGTTGTAGCGGCATTCAAGGAATATATTCATAAGTTCTTGGAGGTCTATTTTGATGACTGTACTATATTTGGGCTGGTTAAGCACCATGTAGTGAGCTTACGCTTGATGCTGGATACCTACCGAAGATACCAATTCATGCTCAACCTCAAAAAGTGTGTGTTTCTTGTTCCTTTTGGGAACCTATTGGGGCAGGTGGTTTGCAGAAAAGGGCTGATGGTAGATCCCAAGATCATGGTGATTCTGAATTTGGAAGCATTGCAAAGTGTGAAACAGCTGCGTGCTACTTTGGGAAATACATGGTACTACAAATTTTTTATCAAAGGTTATGCCTAGATCACTGTGCCGATGTAAAAATTGTTGAAGAAGGATGTCATGTTCTTCTGGAACAATGAATGTAAGAAAATCCTGGATATATTGAAGGAAAATATGGTTATTGCGCCGATTCTTGTCTTCTCGAACTAGAAGAAAGAGTTTCATATCCATGTTGACATGTTGTGTATAGTGCTGGGGGCAGTACTAACACAAGATGGCGGAGAAGGCTTGGATCACCCTATCACATTCGTAAGTCGTAGATTGTCTAAAGCATAGAAGAACTATTCCACCACTGAGCACAAGGGACTAACAATGGTGTACGCACTCCAGAAGTATTGACACTACTTACTAGGAGGCCACTTTAAGATGTATACAAATCACTCCGCACTAAAGTACCTGGTCAATAAGCCTGTGTTGGGGGGGTGCATCTATAGATGCCTTTTATTATTCCAAGAATATGATTTTGAAGTTTTTGTGAAGCCCAGATGATTGAATGCATGACCAGATCACCGGTCGCGCATTGAGACAGGGGAGGAACCTACTAGTTTGGAGGAAGGGTTACTCAATGTGCAGCTCTTCGCTGTGCGCATAGCAAATGGACATTTTGAAGATATAATTCACTTTATAACAACTGGAACCACGCCGGAAGGATACTCTGTCCAGAAAAAAAAGGAATTAGTGGTGCACATGGAATATTTCTCTATCATTGCCTAGCATTTATACAAGATGGGGAATGATGAAATACTACAAAGGTATGTACCTGAATTTGAACAAAGCAACATCCTCGTGGATGCTCATGGGGGCACTGTGGGAGGACATTATACAGGGAGAGAAACTACACAGAATATTCTACGCACAGGGTTGTGGTGGACAACCCTTCATCAGGATTCAAAAGCATATTGCAAGGCATGTGATGTATGTCAAAGAAAAGGTAAGCCATTATGGAGGGATGAAATGCCTTTGAATCCACAAACGATGTTGCAGCTTTCGAAAAATGGGCAATAGATTTTGTAGGACCTATTCAGCCTCAAGGAAAGACAGGCGCAAGGTATATTACCACTGCGATGAAGTACTTGACTCGTTGGGCAGAAGCGTAACTGGTGAAGGATTGCATGGGCATGATTGCCACAAAGTTTTTGTTTGAACATGTACTAAGATGATTTGGATGTCCAAATATCTTAGTGAGTGATCGTGGTACACACTTCCTGAACGAAACGATCAGCGCATTGACGGGAGAGTTTTAGGTGTACCATTAGAAGAGCACACCATATCACCCATAGGCTAACAGTATAGTAGAAGCATTCAACAAGGTACTGGAGAGCGCACTGACCAAGGTATGCAATGCACAACAAAGTGATTGGGACCTACACATACTTGCAGTGTTATGGGCTTATCAGATGACATGCAAGAAACTGGCACCTTTTAGACTTGTTTATGGAGTGGAAGCTATAATGCCTATGGAATACATCATGCCTAGTATGCACATAATAGCATTCACAGGTATGATGGATTGCGAAGCCCTAGAGGAGAGGCTCGTGCAGTTGGATGAGCTAGAAGAAGAACAATTTTTGGCTGGATTTCACCAACAGGTCCAAAAGTAGCGAGAAAAGGCATGACACAATCGACATATTAAGATGTGCACCTTCAAGGTGAATGATTTGGTGCTTTTGTATGACAGTAAGTTTGATAAATTTCCAGGGAAGCTTAGAATGCATTAGCTAGGGCCGTATGTTATTAAGGAAATTATAGATGGTGGTGCGGTATAGTTGGTAAAGTTAAATGGAGAACCCTTCCCAGGAAAGGTGAATGGCAGTCATTTGAAGCCACACACAGGTGGCCCAGCCATTTGACTAGCCTATAGAAGGACAGTCTTAGCAGTCCAGGTAGATGAAAGGAGGCATAGGACTATAAACTACTATACCTGGGAACTGCGCGATGTCAGGACTGCACGTAGTCGTGAAATGTCATAGGGTCCACGACAACGCGAGGGTAGTTGCACTGCCACGCAGGTTGGCTGGAAAGTGACCATTAAAGTCACTATTGACAATGTGATGCTTGGTTTGAGGCCAAATGGAGTGGGCGGCAAGCATTTAAGGTGAACTTTATGGGCTAGATTCTTGAAAATATGCTGCCAATCTAGCATTAATGGACCGAATGTGGGGGGAGTAGTCAAATTCAAATTCAAAAGGCACTATAGATTAAAAATGAATGTCCAATAAACAACACTTGGCAATTTGAGAACTGAGTTATTGCGTGCTCAGATATTGATGAACCGAAACTTGTTTGATATTTTAAAAGTGAATTCATTGCTTGAGGAATTTCCAGAGACACTGAGAGAACTGTGGAATCGCATTATGGTAGCACCTGAATAAGTCATGAATACCAGAGCAATGAAAACCAAGGAAGCCGCGCAAGTGATTACAGAAGTAGAAGCCCCAGAGAGTGTTGGGAAAGTTGCTGAGATCCCTAAATCATCATGCACGTCGAGAACCAAGAAAGACAAGAAGGTCATGATACCGGTGCACATCTCGCCTAGAAATCCAAGGACCAAGCTCACAATGGAAGAAAATGGGAAGGCCATTAATTTGGAGGCCAATGAGGAGGAAGAGTTTGAAGAAATCCTGGTTGAAGAGGAGGAGGTAGAAATGGAAGTTGAAACCCAAGGTGCGAACCCTCTCACCAGGTTGCCTGCA
This sequence comes from Pinus taeda, assembly GCA_000404065.3. Lineage (NCBI taxonomy): Eukaryota > Viridiplantae > Streptophyta > Pinopsida > Pinales > Pinaceae > Pinus > Pinus taeda. The sequence continues at coordinate 139,678 of APFE030528101.1, forward strand.
TATGTTCCTCCACGAAAGGGTAAAGAAAAGGTGCCCAGATATAGATGAAAGCAAGAGTTCTCTACAAACTCCACTCCTCTGAGATGATATTATTTTTGAAGGAGCGCACATGGGACAGGTGTCCGTGCTGAAATTTGAAGAATGGGACCTTACAGACCATGAAAAGTCCCCGCATCTAGCAATTGCATAGCTAATGTGCTGGAAGAAGGACTCATCGACTGGAATGATAGAGTTGGAGCCATGCAAATGGCTCAGAGGTGTTGAGAAAGCAAGGTTCTTAAACCTACTCTGGGTGCTGCAATACATCCGTGCCCCAGTAACCATTTTCGTCATCAGGTAGCTGCTCTACTTGGTGCGTGATGGGTGCTTATGGCTGGAGGAGCCCATCTCCATCACAAACCATCTGATTCATAGGAGTCTGAACCTTCGTAGAAATCAAATTATAACGAAAATACCATCATGATATGTTTGAGATGAAATTTTGGAGCTTGCAAAAACCCTAATTTCCTCAGATCATATCTCTAAAAGTGTAGTGAGACAATATCTAAAATTCGAACCAGAGGTTCAGAACGATTTTTTCTCACATGGGTTTTTGTTTTAGCCTCTGAAACTTCATAGCAAAAACTTTATAGCGAAAATGCCACGATGACGTGTTTGGAGTAGCGAAACCCTAGAATCCAAAGCTCTGATACTAAATGTTATGGAACTAACTCACAAAATGATAGAAAATATAAATGAAGGCCTTAGAAATAAGCCTCTTCGAGGGGCAAACCTCCTTTACATTACAAAAATGAACAATTATTGGATGATACAAATGACAAGACCTCCTTTCTATATATAAGAGTCTAAAGGGTCATAATATAATTAGAGCCGACATAACAATAATAATGTAAGGGCACAATAATAACAATAATGGGATTCTATGGGGCACAATAATAAAAATAGTGGGTTTCTATTGGGCACAATAATAACAATAAGGGGTTACACTAGTAGTATAGGGACCTAACACGAGTGTTCCCAACTCATCCTTTGATCCATCGCAGTAAGAGGAGGACAACGATGACAATGTGTTGTGAGTGCTTCGAAGCCCAACTAATTTCTCTACATAGGTAGGCCTGACACGGTGATTATATGTCAACTCCTGCTCATTAAAATATAGAGGTTGGTAACTTTGTTTTATGATATCGTTGAAATAAAAAATAACACCCTAAGTTGTAAGAGGGACAAGGAAGATATCACAACTAAACTGCAAATTTACTTTTTTTTCTAGAAGAGACCAAGAAAGTTATGCCCAGTAGCCAACACATAGAGAATACATGTTCTCCAATTCAACAACGACTACCAAATCTCTCTCAATGCTGGAATTATTTTCTCAATAGTCTTTTTCTTACTGCTCTTGAAGAAAGTTATGCCTAGTAGCCAACACCACAAAGAAAGACATGTTCGCCAATTGCATAGGTGATACCAAATCTCTCTCGGTGTTGAAGTTATTTTCACAATATCCTTGTTTTTAATGTTCTTGAAGTGATGAAAGGTACCACTCCATATATTTTTTACTGTTTACACAAAGAACAAAAGTGACCAACTTCATATCAGCTACTAAGAAAACAAGAACATGGTATATACCAACAATATTAGTGGTAAAGAATAATGTAATATTTTGAATAGTTTCAAGGATCATGAAGGAAATAATATAGAGGTGACTCCACAATCATAAGAGAAATACATGCAATTTTCTCAAGAAGAGGTGTAGTTGATGCTATTCTTAGGCTCAATTTCGAGATTGGAGATATATGCAGTTTTATTCAAGGGTAAATCTTATAGATATATTTAAAATACACAAGATTATATCAAAAAATAGAAATAAAAATAAATATTTAAACTATAAAGATAAAGTATACAATTTTCTATTATATTGTCACTTTGTATATTTTACATCATCACTTTATACTCTTCTACATAGTTAGATTTAATGTTAAACAATTAAATTTTATTTTACTTTTAGATTTTTTTTGAATTGTCAACTAAATCATAATCTTAATTTGGGCAACCTTTCAATTTGTTAATCTTTATTATAACCTATAAAACAAAGGGCAGAAAATCCAAAAAAATAAATATACAAAAAATCATTTCCACCAAAAAAAACTAAAATAACAAAAATAGAAAACTAAAATTACAAAAATAGAAGAAGATTAACATATTTTCTGTCCATGTTCCCAACCCTCCCCCACGACAAGAGGACAACCACAACCGTGCTGGAGCAAGTTGTCATACCCAATATCTGAATAAGCGTTAGGAGAGTTTTGCGTTATGAGAGTTTTCAGGTTCTTCTCAATCCATGGCAAAAGTCCTTCGGCAGAAGAGTTTCTCTAAAGTTTTTCAGAATTTCAAAGTCATAAGTATATATAGGGCCCTTTTATTGACAGTCGAGCCCTGCCTTTCAATTACTTTTGGGTGGGGGGCAGTTGTCGAGCAACTTAAAGTTCCTCGTTTCACTGAAATAGCCTTGTCCCATGGGTGCACATATTCATCCACTGCGTCGTTGTGATATTCATGTGTCTTGCCTCACGTCGTGATAGCAAATGGCTGAGAGGCACATTCAGGAAATCACATCACTGGAGAGGAAGGAGAGGACCCATTGAGACACCTTACATGAGATATGAGAAGCCCCCCATCAATGAATAGTTGAAAATAATTAAATATTATTTTGTATTAATGGAGAAATGGTTACATAGTTGTAACGTATCTCCTTAGTTTAGGATTTGTTCCTAGAATTTAGGAGTGTGGTTGCAACTTCCTGATTTCTGGAGTTGTACTTAAATGATGTAATCCTTCATTGATGATATAGAGTGTACGAGAGTGATCTCTCTGTTTTGTGAGTGTAGTCTCCAGGTGCAGGCCACATCTGTGAGCTACATCTCCTTCTTTTCAATTCTTTTCATATTTTATCTTGGTATCAGAGCTCAGAGTAGGGACAGCCTTATTTTTTTTTAGGATGCATCATTGATTAGATAATTGTAGTGGCAGTGGAGTATCAGGTGGACTACAGTAACACCTGAAGATGGGTCTCAGATGACTGATCATCTCTGAGCGCAAGAAAGGGTTGGCATAGATTTTTTGCACGCCATTTTTGAGCAGAAGCGGGCTGGCGTGGGTTTTTAACGAACAGACGCGCCCATTGGCACGGGTTTGAGGCTGATAATCACGCCAAAGAAAAAGAAACGCCATTGGCGCGGATCCGTAGCTGTTAATCGTGCCAATTTTCGCGACACTTCATCTATTTTGTTTATGTGCTTATGGGGCGGATCCGTAGCTATTGAAGAGCGCCAAGGAGCCAACCTCTTTCTCTTTGAAAAATTTGCAATTTTTTGTAGATCGGAGTTGCCCAGTGGTGGCACTTTGAATTTGCGGATCTGTTCGGTGGCAGCAGATCAGAGTAGCCCGGTGGTGGCGTGTTGAAGTTACTAATCTACTCGGTGGCAGCAGATCGGACTTGCCCGGTGGTGGCACATTGGAGTTCCAGATCTGTTCGGTGGCAGCAGATCGGACTTGCCCGGTGGAGTCGTATTGCCCAGTGGTGGCGCATTGAAGTTCCAGATCTGTTCGGTGGCAGCAGATCGGACTTGCCCGATGGAGGCGTATTGCCTGGTGGTGGCGCATTGAAGTTCCGGATCTGTTCAGTGGCAGAAGATCGGACTTGCCCGGTGGTGGCACATTGAAAGTACAAGTTTTTTTTGCAAAACAGAGGTTTGTATCTGGTATAAGTCAATATGAATAACAGTTTAGAATCCTATCTCCACGAGTCTGGAAAACTCAATGGATCAAACTTCAACAACTGGAAATTCAAGATACAGACTTTGCTTGAAAGTGCAAATGTGTGGGCGATCGTCACAGGGAATGAGCCGAGAGCAGGAACAACAACACAAGAACAAGATTGGGATAAAAGGGAGACAAAAGCAAAGGTCATATTGAAAATGTCCGTTAAGGACAATGTTATCCCTCATATTAGAGACTGTAAATCGGCTGCTGACAATTGGACGACAATCAAAAACCTGTACGAGATGCAGAATACAAACCATGTCTTGTCACTTAAAGGCAAGTTGTTTGCATTGAAGATGGAGGAGAATGAGTCCATTGCTGGATTCATTGCCAGAGTCAAGGACCTGAGTGACAGATTAGGAGCAGTCGGAGAGAAAGTTTCCGATTCAGATCTGGTCACACTCACATTGAACAGAATGATTGATGAATACCAGACGTTCATCATAGGGCTGTCAGCAAGGGAGAAAGTCCCTTCATTTGAAGAGTTGACTGGGATCCTGCTATAGGAAGAAGGGCGACGACAAAATTTGAAAACTCAGAGCAATGACCTTGCTTTGATGGGAAAAAGGAGACAGTACAGAGGGAAGCAGCACCAACACCAGCAACCGCAGCAGCAGCAGCAGAAAGGAGCCAACAATTTCAGAAGAGACCGTTTAAAGGTATGTCTGCTAATGATTTTCCCATCAAGAAATGTTTTTACTGTGGAAAACCTGGTCATCATATTAGAGAATGTTATAAGAGGCAAGCAGATGAAGGAAGAAACAAACAGAGAAAACATAAGGGTTACTTTGTTGGGGAAGAAGAGGACCACAACCACGAACTTCGACTATTTACAGTCGATTGTGCACTTTTAGCTTCAAAGGGAGATGAGGATGACATATGGTATGTCGACTCTGGCGCATCCTCACATATGACTGGTAAGAAGGACTGGTTTGAATTTCTTGAAGAAACTTCATGTGGGTTGAAAATTTATTTAGGAGATGATAGTGGATATGAGATCAAAGGACATGGTGAAATTCCTGTAAAGTTACCTAGTGGTGACATTATACATCTTAAAAATGTATTGTATGTTCCAGGAATTAAGAAAAATTTGGTCTCTGTCTCAATGATTACTGATCAGGATATGCAAGTTCAATTCTTTAAGAATAACTATGTCATTAAGGATAGCCAGATGGAAATAGTTGCAAAAGGAGTGCGCGAGGGGAGTCTGTATAGATTAGATGCAAAGAGTATGCCACAGCAAGCAATGGTTGCAGCTAGATCAACAGTCAAAGATCTCTGGCATCAGAGATTCGACCATCTTAATCTGCAAGACCTCATCTTACTTTAGAGAAAAGGTATGGTTGATGGACTACCTGTTTTTCATAATGTTAAGCTGGACTGTGATGGATGTGCATTACGGAAAATGCATAGAGAAGAGTTCCCTTTGCATGTTAACAGAAAGGAAAGGGATATTTTAGAATTGGTGCATACAGATATTTGTGGACCTATGCAAACTAGGTCATTAGGAGGAGCATATTACTTTCTCTTGTTTACATATGATTGCACTAGATATTCATGGATATACTTTCTGAGTAAAAAGAGTCAAGCCTTTCAGTATTTTAAAGAGTTTAAATCTATGGTAGAGAACCAGACAGGAAAAAGGATAAAAATTCTCCGCTCAGATCAAGGGGGAGAATACAAGTTGGGAGAGTTCATGAATTTCTGCAAGCATCATGGGATTGTGCAGCAGTTTACAGTGCCACACACTCTACATCAGAATGGAGTGGCAGAACGAAAGAACAGAACTCTTGTGGAGTGCGCAAGGAGCATGCTACAAGGTAAGGGTCTATCAAATGGTCTTTGGGCAGAAGCTATTAACACTGCTGTATATTTGAAGAATAGGAGTCCTACTAGATGTTTAGGCTTCAAAACCCATTTTGAAGCACTGTTTGGATTCAAATCAGTAGTTAGTCATTTAAGAATATTTGGGTCAAAAGCTTATGCTCATATACCTAAGGCAGATAGGAAGAAGTTAGACCCTAAAGCCCTGAAATGTATATTTGTTGGATATGGCACTGAGTTCAAGGCATATAAGTTATATAATCCTGTGACTCACAAGGTTTTTGCAAGCAGAGATGTTATATTTCATGAACAGGTTGAAGAAGGAAAGGAGGATTCTAACAGTGATTGCCACATTCCATTGCTTATAGAAGAAAACAATGAGGAAGATGAAGAGCAGGAGCAGAAACAAGAAGAAGAAGTAACAGATCATGTAATCAATGATGATGCAAGCATTGAAATAGATAGAGTTGAGGTAAGTCCCCTACCAAGGAGATCAAGTAGGAAGACTCGATTACCTGCTAAATTGAGAGACTATGCTTTAATGTCAAATATTTTAAACATTGTAGAAAGTGCTAATTACAAAGAAGCTAGTCAATTTAAGGAGTGGAGGGCCACAATGAATGAAGAAATGGAATCAATTCTTAGAAATGATACTTGGGATTTAGTTGAACTGCCTAAGAATAAAACACCCATAGGATGTAAATGGCTTTTTAAACCAAAAATGAATGCAGATGGAAGTATAGAGAAATTAAAAGCTAGGCTAGTTGCAAAAGGATATTCACAGCAGGAAGGTATAGATTTTGATGATACTTTTGCACCTGTAGCAAAGTTAAATACAATCAGAATGCTTATTGCTTTAGCTACTAAATGTAATTGGGAATTACACCAGCTTGATGTTAAATCTGCATTTCTAAATGGTGATTTAAAAGAGGAAATTTACTTAGTACAGCCAGAAGGATTTGTAAAGCAGGGGCAGGAACATCTTGTTTGCAGATTGAAAAAGGCTTTATATGGTTTAAAGCAAGCGCCCAGGTCTTGGTACAAAAAGGTTGATTCTTTCTTTTTAGAGCATGGCTTTCATAGAAGCTTAAATGACCCAAATTTGTATACCAAGTACAATAATCAGAGGCAGATTATTTTGATTTCTTTGTATGTGGATGACATGATTATAACAGGAGATGCAGATGATTTAATCAGAGGAATCAAAAGGCTTATGGCACAAGTTTTTGAGATGAAGGATCTCGGAAGCCTTCATTACTGTCTGGGATTAGAAGTATGCAGAGATACTGGGCAAACTTTTCTTACCCAAGGGAAGTATGCCAGAAATCTGTTGGAAAAGTTTGGTATGGATCAGTGTAGATCAGCAGTGACACCTTTATAGCAGAATCTGAAGTTGAGAAGTGACAATGGCACTAAAGAGGTTGATGCTACAATGTACCGGCAGCTGGTTGGCAGCTTGATATATCTTACAACAACCAGACCTGACTTAGCATACTCTGTTAGTGTGTTGAGCCAATTTATGTCAAAACCGCTTGAAAGTCACTGGATAGCAGCAAAGAGCGTGTTGAGGTATCTTTGTGGTACTGTTAATTATGGTATTTTATACACTGACGTATTTGATGTTACTCTAGCAGGTTTTTCAGACTCAGACTGGGGAGGTAACTTGGATGATCGAAAGTTCATCACAGGTTACTCATTCAATATAGGATCCGAGGTCATAGCATGGAGTAGTAAGAAGCAGAGTATTGTAGCTTTGTCATCATGTGAAGCTGAGTATCAAGCATTGTGTGCAGCGACGTGTGAAGCGATTTGGTTGAGAAGGCTTCTCAATGATGCAGGAAAATAACAGAAGAATTCCACTTCCATCAAAAGCGACAACCAGAGTACCATTAAATTGGCACACAATCCAGTGTTCCATAAAAACACCAAACATATAGACACTCAGCTCCATTTATCAGAGAGAAAGTACAGTCAAAGGAAATTATTGTTGAATATTATAAAACTTGTGACAGTGTGGCTGATCTTTTTACAAAGCCTCTTGCACAAGTGAAGTTTGAATTGTTTAGAGGGATGTTAGGAGTCCAGGAGAACCCTTTCTCCATTAAGGGGGGGAGTTGAAAATAATTAAATATTATTTTGTATTAATGGAGAAATGGTTACATAGTTGTAACGTATCTCCTTAGTTTAGGATTTGTTTTTAGAATTTAGGAGTGTGGTTGCAACTTCTTGATTTTTGGAGTTGTACTTAAATGATATAATCCTTCATTGATAATATAGAGTGTACAAGAGTGATCTCTCTGTTTTGTGAGTGTAGCCTCTAGGTGCAGGCCACACCTGTGAGCTACATCTCCTTCTTTTCAATTCTGTTCATATTTTATTTTGAATACCCGAAGAGAGATGGCCCCCACGATTAAGTCAACATCACCACATGTCACATCCACCCAACATGGACAATATATTTATATAGAGAGGGTTTTTCATTATAATTTTTTTTTTTAATGTACCTATTGTCGGCCCAGTTTTGAACACTTATTTTTATGGCAGAGTTTTATATAATGATATATTTAGGAAATCCTTTTTGTTAGTTAAAAAAAATCTTGTGATAAAATTTATAATTTGTTATTATATTTCTATTTAGTCTATATACTCTGGTTTTATTTTTATCATAGACTATAAATTTTCATTTATTTCCTTTGATTACTTTGCATTTCTGTAAGAGCATTTTTTTAAATAATTTCTCCCCCAGTTGGGAAAGCGGCTACAGGACTGTGTTTACCATTATTTAACCATCACTTCTCTATGTAGATTGAGTTTATTATCATTTAACCGTCATTGAGTTTATTATCATTTAACCGTCACTTCTTTATGTAAATTGAAGGTTCAATTACGGAACGAGAGAAAACGTAATCAAAGAATCTAAAATGCAATTGGTGGTCAGATGTTCCAAAGAAAAAGAGACTTTGATAGGCTGCACGCATCATGCTTCATGGAGTGTCGCATGCTCATCCAAGAAAGCAAAGTATCCGGCGCACTCGAAGGCTCAAAATGAGTGATCTAGGTCAAGTCCTCTGAGATGATTGCCATATCAGAATTCTTTAGCGGTGCCCCTTGTTATGTTTTTTATTTCTTTCATCACTTACAAAACAAATTATGGAATAGAAAAAAGAAAATTAGTTAAAAAATTATAGTAATT